>JARYGA010015735.1:0-86841 GCA_030545235.1 Helianthus tuberosus | reverse complement strand
TGTTATAGCGATAAAGTACGCGTAATATGCGAAAATACTGCGAAATTGCGATGTATGCGATATAGCTACATTATGATCCGAATCTCTGGTGCTAGGCATAACGAGTAGTAACAGCGCACGAACGTACGGGTTGTTACAGTCTCCCCTGCTTTAGGAAATTTCATCCCGAAATTAATCCATAAGAAGGGTCGCGAGGGTTGATGCGAATGAGAGTAGCGAAAAAGCGTCAAGAATAAGCGAGCGATCGATGGAAAATCGACGAGAGAGAGCGTTGCGAAGGCTGGGCGATTGTGGCGAGTAAGACGATCCGTATACAAAAGATGGCAACACACAGAAAGCGATCCAAAAGTGTTCTGAATTCTCGAAAAGTTGATTAATTCAAAATGGTTTGAAGAAAACTTGTTTATGAAAAACCTTCCCACAGTGCGGCGTTGAACTGTTTCGATGTTCACACCAGCACTATGAGTGGGGTTTTATTAGGTTACTAAAAGATTTTTAGGGTGATTAAAACTCGTTTTATGAAATTTTCTCGTCACACGGCATTGACTTGAGTTGATTGTCACACCAACGTTACAAGAAAATCTCGTTTTGTACAAAGATTCTGATTAAATTTGAGAAAAAGTTTTGTAAGAAAAGCTTTGTTTACGCAAGGTTTTAATAATATCAAAAGTTTTAAATTTATAGTCGGCCCCGCATGGCACTTTCCCACGAAAGTTCGACAATATGGCTAAAACACTTATATATAGGAAGTACCAGCGGCGTATCCACCATGTTTTAGCCATATGGCTTCCGTCCTATGAGGCGGTGTCATGTGTGTTGACATAGTACTGATAGATTTCGATTCCCTCGGCCCAAGCGAAAGATGGTCGGACCAAGTGTAAGAGAGGGATTGAGCAAACTGGGCGATTAAGTCGTTTTCGAACTCAGTTGGTGACACGAGCGAGTGCGATAAGCGATAAGCGGTACGCGATAATGGATAGCACAAAATAAACATACTAAGCGAAGACGACGGTGATAAGCGAAAAGCGATGAGCGGTAAGCGGCGAGCGATAGCGACAACCGTCGAGCGATAGGCGACGATCGATGCGTTGCAAGCGATGGGAATATGCGATTTGATTAGATTAAACGACACCATAAATTTAACTAACATTAAGCCCCACATGGCCTTTTTCCACGAAAATCCGCTGATATGGCTAAAACACTTATATATAGGAAGTACCAGCGGCGTATACACCAAGTTTTAACCCTATCAGTTTCGTCTCGTGAAGCGAGGTCATGTGAGCTAACATAACACAGATAACACAAATAACGGTAAGCGATAGCGATGGTGATAAGCGTTAAGCTATACATGATGAGCGATGGAGTAATACACAAGCGATAGAGCGATTTCCCATGATATGCGATTGCGCGATGCACATAACAAGCGATTGAGCTAACACACAATGAGCGATTGAGATAGCGAGATAGGTTCTAGCGATAATGCGATTGCGAGCGTGTTGACTTACGAAAAGTCTTAGCGATTACACGCTTTGAGTTGCGATTGAGATTGTTACGCCTTGCGATATAGTGTAGCGTGTCGAAAATAGATTCAATAGTATACTTGGTCTAATAACATTCAACTTGTATGGCACTTTCTTCACAAGACATTGGTTGGCATGGCGAAGCACTTATATATAGGAAGTACCAGTGGCATATCCACCATGCTTCAACCACACGCCTCTGCCCCGTGAATAGGTGTCACAATGTGTTGACATGGTCAAGACGCTTATATATAGGAAGTACTAGCGGCGTATCCACCATGCTTAACCATGCTTTTAACGTTATGGCATCATTGAAACTCATTACAATCTCCGTGCACTGATCACAGTAATCCCGTGTGCACCCGTGATTAATTTGATCCTTGCACGTTTATCGTACTTTATCTCAAGAACGCATAGTAGGGGTAAACACATTATATAGTACCTAGTGCTAGTATATATAGTCCGTGTGCGAGTGCGAGAGATAAATAGAATCCACATTGCGTCGAGAAATAGTTCAACATACAAAAGAAATTAACGGCGAAAATTGTATCATTACAACAACATTGGAATCATAATTAATGTTGCTGTGGAGGACTTCTACGGAGACTGCGATTGTTGCTAGAATTCCTCAAGTCTGCGGTCCCGTACGGCAGTGCTGGGTAAGACGACCATACCAGTTGCAATTTGCGCAAAAGCGACAGTTAGCTTCTGGCGGGTGATGATACGTACACATGAGACACAGGGGATGAGCTCCGTTGTAGTCGCGCTTTGAGTGAACTGGGATTGCTTGGAGAGGTTCTAGTTGCCACAGTTCAGTTGTTGAAGAGTTTGGGCTCATGGACTTTCGTTTGCGGCTGGACTGAGCTTCCTGAAGTGGTGCGTTGTCGTCGGAGGATTCGTCTGAGGACTCGCTCGAAGAATCGTCGGTAGAATCATCGGAAGAGTCGTCGGAAGAATCGATGACGATTCCTTGGTGAGCTTGTTTGACAGGATTTTTGGAGAAGAATCTGTCCAAGACTCGTTTGTCGTTGATTTCGGTGGCCAAGCGGTAGGTTTCTTCGATGGTAGCAGGTCTTGCAGCTTTGACAAAATCACCCACACATTCAGGCAAGCCGCGAATGTACTTTGTGATGGCTTTTTCTGAAGTGTTGACTTGACTTGGGCAAATTATGCTAAGCTGTTTAAACCTTACGGTGTAGCCGGCATTGTCACCTTCGACTTACTTGATTTTCCAAAATTCGTCTTCTAGCATCTGGACTTCGTGGGGAGGGCAGTACTCTTTCTTCAAGACTAAGTGTTAAAAAATTGTTTAAGTGTTAAAAATTGTTTAAGTGTTAAAGTTCAAAACATCACACAATCGGGTGGTCGTTCGATCGGGTGGCAATCCGATCGGACGACAACCCGTTCGACGTTCAAAACTTAAAGGTTGAGATAATAGTTTAAGTGGGGCCAAGTGCAAGCCGATCGGACGACTGTTCGATCGGGTGGCAATCCGATCGGGTGGCCTAAGTCGTCTTGACACTTGTTTGTTTTGAAAGTTTTGCGGTCTTCTCGAGACGGTGTGACAACGTGCCCAACAACAGAACCTTATCAACACCCAGGTGACCCGATCGGGCAGGAATCACCCTAGTCCGATCAGTCCTCTGTTTGAGACAGTTGCTCATGTTTAACCCGAAATCAGTAGTCTCTTTGATAGAACTCAGATCTTGAACCAACGCTTCGCTAAGAACGAGTAGAAGATCAGAACAAGCTCCGATTCTATCGGTTTTAAGTGCATTGAGTGTAAAAGAGTTGAAAGAAGGTTAGAAAACCATCCTTCAATCCTTTTATCCATGAATATGTGTAGATCTATGCGAAAATGTTGTTTATTCTTGTGGAAATCCTTCGGATCTGAGTGGTTCTTAGTGGAATGAGGCCAACACTTGATGTTCATAAGAACTCCATGATGACATCACCAGAGAACACCTCAAATCCATTGATTTCACGGTTAAAAGTTAAGATTCAAAAGAGAAAATGGTGAAGAAGTGCGTGCAGATCATGGAAATACAAGATTTGAGGTAGAAACTTACAAGAATCACGAGAAATCGAGAGAAAATAGCCCAAAAGCGTGCTGGTCGGGTGGGAGCTGTCACATCACTGTTCATGTGATGTGACAAGTGCTATTTATAGGTGAAGAGGAGAAAGGGGTGATGGAGTGCCATGGATCGGATGGTTGTCCGATCGGGTGGTTGTCCGATCGGGTGGTAATCCGATCGGGTGGCCACTCGATCGATCAGTCACTCGATCGGCGGTATCCAGCGTGTTGCGTTTCGATGTTTCGTTTTGTTTGTTAAGCTTTAGCAACAATTTGGTCACACCTTTTCATACCCACATTCATATATTTAGTATAATTAGTCACATAGGGTCGTATAAATATCCACATTTCAAAGTTGCGATACAATAACCGGGTTTCGTTTCGAATATGCGTTACTCTGCGACGCTTCACGGCCGTCGAGGAGGGTAGAATAGGTCCTCACTCAACGTCATCGTGAGCGTTGGTGTGTGTGATGTGATGTGTTATAGCGATAAAGTATGCGTAATATGCGAAAATACTGCGAAATAGCGATTTATGCGATATAGCTACATTATGATCCGAATCTCTGGTGTTAGGCGTAACGAGTATAACGAGTAGTAATAGCGCACGAACGTGCGGGTTGTTACAATGGCGGTGGTAGAGAGTGAAGAGAGAAGGTAAAAGGACGAGGTAGTTGATGTGTGTAAAATGCAACATATAAATTACATCAAATGAGGCATAAAACTAACCTTTTTTTAGTACTAATGTTGGAAAAACTATGCTTTTGTCTTCCTTTTGTATTTTCAGGGTTAAATGAGCGTAAATGAACAAAAGAAGCAAAAATACAGCTAAATCTAACACAAATACAAGAAAAGGAATAAACGTGGCATGTCAGACCCCTCGACAACATCTTCCCAAGCAAAAACAAGTCATCAGAAGACTGAACACGCCCCGTGCCCAGCAGACACAGGGGCGTGCCCAAGTGTCTGCAGAAAAGACAAAGGTGTAGAAGCTTCCATTTCCCAACACGGGGGCGTGCCCAGCGGACACGGGGCCGTGGTCAACGCTAAGATTTGCGGAATCTAAGAAAATCTTGATAGTACAGATACGCTTCTGCACACGGGGCCGTGCCCAGTGGACACGGGGGCGTGGTCAACTAATACAGAAAAACTGCAATTAATGAAGAAAGAGAAAGTGGATGGACACGGGGCCGTGCCCAATGGACACGGGACTGTGTCCGGGCTTCTGTCTAGGCTATAAATAGGGGTGTTTGGTTCATTTCAAAGGCATCCCTTGACAAACCACCTCTCTCCCACTTCACCCACACTCCACCACCATCACAACACCCACATCCACCACCATCATCCATCATAGAGTGTGTGTAGTAGTCTCGGGATCCAAGATTGATAGTAAGAGTTCTTGACAATCAAAGGCCATGTTTGCCAAAGTCTCTTACATCACTTGGTGAAGACAAGCATTTAGTGTAATACTTTTGTTTTTTTTAATCTTTTCGCACTGTGTATTTGTTTTTGTATTAATGACTTTAATAACTAGTTTCTTATGTTGAAGGTGAAACTTCCTTATCATTTGTCTGTGGTGTCTTGGCGTTATTTTACTGTCTATATAAAATAAAAGATTTACACCATTCATATCTCCACGGTCTATATGGAGATATGTTGGCTACCTGGTCGGGGGTTAAGGGAATGGTTTGGTAAGGTTCTTGCCTTGTTCAGTGTATAGATCCTGCAAGGACCTGGATCAAGCTTACTAGGACCTCCTTCAATACCCATTGGTATTGGATGGTGCGAGTGCGAATGGCTTGATCCCCTCATATGTAAACTACTATTAATATATTAACCCGGCTACTTGGGATTGTATCCCTGCTGACTCAAACCACTTAGCCGAGGGTAACGTCACCTTCAAAAGAGGGGCCTACCACATTACGCATTAATAACTTAATTAATTATCTTCCAATAATCCAACCCTTTAGGATTGTATCCTTGCTGACTCAAACTACTGGGTTGAGGGTAACGTCACCTTCAAAAGAGGGGTCTACTACTATAACTAAGATAATCTCTTAAAAAGTGCAAAAGTGCAAAAAACATCAAAGGTTACACTAAAGGCGAGTCGGATCAAAGTGATTCATCTTGTCTATCTATTTTATTTTTACTTTTATTTTCAGCATTTTTAGTTAGTTTTTATTTTCTTGTTTAAAAACCTTTTTTTCTAAATTTTTGATTTGATTAGACGTTGAGGATAAACCGGTACTAAAAGCTCTTGTGTCCTTGGACGACCTCGGTATCTTACCAACGCTATACTACGCTCACGATGGGTGCACTTGCCCATTTGTGTGTTTAGTGTTAGTAAAATATCGTGTTTTATAAATTTAAAACTTGACTAAAGTGTTAAAAAGCTAAAAATATACTAAAATATATATACACACCGACACACATCAAGTTTTTGGCGCCGTTGCTGGGGACACAAGGATTTTAAGAAAGTTAAGAAGCAACGGCCTAATCGTTTTTCTTATTTTTCTGTTTTTTTTTTTTTAGGATTTTTCTTAGATTTTCAGCTTCTGCAGAGCTCAGCACGGGCTGTGCCTGCTGAACACGCCACGTGCCCAATCTTTGGTACTGGCAACCCTATTTTAAGTCAAACAGTAGCTGAACATGGGGCCGTGCCCAACCAACACGCCCCGTGCCCAAGTTTCAGATACTGAAAACCGAACCGTAAGATCTCGACGGTTGGTAATTTCTGACACAAACATGAGCGATACTGATTTTTTTTACTACCGCTCCTCTTATGGTACGTGGTGTCAAATATGTGGCGGAAATCATGAAGAATTAAAATGTTACTTTTTAAATTATACTCCCCACTATATAGACCCATTGTTTTCCTGTAGCCTTAAGAGTGGCGAGAGTAAAAATAATCCGTATCTCTCCCTCGAATGCTCTCAATCGTCCCTTCTAGATGAAATGCTTATGGAAGAATTCTTTCAGCTAGAAGAACTAATTCTTCGATGGATAAAAGAACTTGAGATGGATATAATTAATCCATCCCAAGACGACATCCTAGAAGAATTATTGAGAGCGCATTCGGATGAAAACAACATCGTCGCTCCCGAAATCACCTCTAACTCTTGCGAAGATTTGAACGATAGTCGTCCCTGTGTCGATTGTGCCATGAAGGACTCCCCATCAACTTCCGTTGATGCATACATAGACCTGAGCGATTCAACATACACCTTCTTTAACGAGAGCCCGGATAAGGGTTGGACTTGTCCACCAACATTTAGCATAGGAATCACCCTTTCCAATAACCTCTTGCGTTCTCGTCTAAATCAAGGGCAACTTAGGTATCTCAGGCACTTCGGTGTTGTTCCATCCAGTAAGGAACCACCCGATCTGGATTAATTCCTTAAAAATAGACAAAACTTCATAAACAGCCTCTAGGCACGGGGTCGTGTCCAGGTCAGCACGCACCCGTGTCCACCAAAAGATTCTCGTCTGAATTTCGGTCAGAATACGGACAAAAAGTGTCAGAATCTTGTATTCACACGGGGCCGTGTCCAGTGTGCTGTCGTTTTCTATAAATGCAGCAAAGATTCCTGCACATTTGGACCACTCCAAGACAGAGATTTGGTGGGATCTTCACACATACCATCCTAGGTATATTCTAAAGAAGGTTCTCAACAACCATCTTGTCTTTTCTACTTTTGCCCATTGCCTTCTTCTTCATTTTTACCTCAAACACCTCCATTAGAGCTTGAAATCACCATGGTTTCAAGCTTTATTGTGATATTTGTTAGATTTTTATTCAATGAATCTTGTTAAAAATAAGTTTTACAACACTGTTTTAAGTTATTTCTGTTTAAAAATGCTTCAAAAGTCAGAAAAATAATTTAAAGCTCCAAGATTCCTTGTTTCAAAATCTGCTGAAAGGTGAACACGGGGCCGTGCTCAGTGAGCACGTGGCCGTGTTCGAGGTACTGTTTCACTAAAATTAATTCTTTTTGGTTTGTTTTCTTAGAATGTCGAGCAGAAACAGTGGAACATCATCATCACACTCAAGAAACAACCGACAAGGGAGGAGGTCATCGGTAGAAGACTCTCTCGTCAACTATGTCTATGCCTTGAGAGAGGCCATAGACGAAATAACGGGGGTTGAAGAAGCTCTGGTCGACCGTATCAATCATTTATCGGTGGGTCTAGAAGGGTGTCTTAGGGAGGTCAACATTTTGCACCAAATGTTGAATTTCCTCGCTTCCCCTCCTTTGGTACCAATCATTACACAAAGGGCGTGGAATGTGGTACCAGAAGTTATCATACCGGCCGAGTGGTACGCCATGCATACAGAACCCCCTCGAGACATACTCCCTGGGGTCCCGGTCGCCGCCGCTCCTCCCCCACAAGATGTTGAGGAAAATGAGCCCGCCTTCTTCCTCCCGAAAGAGATAGAGGAATGGCTCAACGACATCTAGGGGATAACTCTCGGCTCCGAGTTCAACAATACCTACGAAATACCGGGAAGCTATTTCCGGACTTTTGATGTTCCTATAATAAGGGTAGAACTCGTTAGGATGATTTCATGTATCACTTGACCTAACTATCTTAGGAAATTTCTTTTTAACTTTCTTTCTTTCTTTATTTTTCTAGGACCTTGTTGTAATTCTCTCTATTTAATGAATGATGGTTTTTAAATTATTTGGTGTTTGGATGATGTTGTAATGGGTAAAACACACTTGGATGGTGAAGGATACTACGGGAGACTTGAACCAACGCCCCATGCACAAAAACAGAGCCTCCCGAACATTTTTCTTCATTACAGCAAGTTCAGCACGGGCCGTGCCCCGCCAACACGGGCCCGTGCTCAAGGGTCTGCAGAAAACGCCCAGTTCAGGTAACTGGAGAACACGCCCCCGTGCCCAGCCTTCTGTTACATTTTGTTACTTTCTGTTGCTGGCAGTCTGAACACGGGGCCGTTCCCGGTCACCACGGCCCGTGTCCAGGTGCCCATTAACAGAAAATTTTTGTTTAACTCACCTTTTTACACATTCAGTCAACCTAAAAACTTATTTTTGGGACACATTGAGGACAATGTGTAATTTAAGTGTGGGGGGGGGGGGATGCTAAAACCTTGAATTTTGCAAGTCCTAATTACAAGCCTTACACAAAACTCAATTGGAACCGCTAAACACCCCAAATTTTTTTCAAAAACTTTTCATTTTTTTTACTTGTCTTGGTTTAAATTGGGAATAACAAGTTCTAAAAAGGTTATATTTTTATAAATTTACAACCGATAGCATCGTGATAAAAAGAACCAACATAAGAAAATTATGAAACGGCGTGACAAATCTAGTTAAAATTTGATTATATATACTTGAGCACATTAAAAACCCATTCCCACAAAAAGTGAGTTTTGAGCCTTTATTGAGCATACAAATACACATCTTTAAACTAAATGCTCATTTTTCGTTTCTTGTGTGAATAGCTGCTTGGTTTCTTACGACTCTAGAACTTGCCATGATGATACATTCCCGGACCTTACCAACTTAAACCCGAGTAAGTAAATGAAGGAGGCATTAGGACTAACCCTTTTTATTTCAACACCATTATTTTCCTCTCTTTTTTACCACTTACCCAAAATCCCCCTAGTTAACCCCTTTAAGCCTAAACCTTTTCATTTCTAAACCCAAAACAAACACCCTTTACCCACCAAAAACTCCTTTTCATTTTAAACCCTTTATTTTAGTAAAAAGCTCGGTTTTCTTGTGACATTCTTATAAAAAAAGGATAAAGTTTAGCAATAAACAAACAAGTTCATCAAAAGAAACTTTGTTTGAAAAAGGCTTCATTAAAATAAAATGTCACAAAAACAAAAATGTTTTACGAAAATCGACGCTTTTTACGCCTTTTCGCCCTTTTCTACTAACCACTAACCCAAAACCACCTACCTTTAACCCAAGCCTAACCCTTCCCCAAAGTCCTCTTGATATTTACAAAGGTTTATAGTTAAAAAGGAGGAGGATTGATTGCATGGCAAGCATATGGTAGAAGTAAGTTCCATGCTGGTCTCGAGTGATTCACAAAAATACATCTTCGGCCGAGTGTTGAGTGATCCCCCATGAGGTTTGTGAACTTGTATATAAATGGAATTTTAAAGAGGCATGTTATGCCCAAATAAGTAATTTCTCTTATGCAAATGTTCTAAATAAATCATAACGAATAGGATTGTAAATAACATAAAAATAAAACCTAATAAAGATCTTGGAATCCCGACACTCTAGACAAGCCCAAAACTTCTCATCTACCCATTCCATTTGGGTGTGTAAGCCACATTATAAGGAGTTTTGCTTGAGGACAAGCAAAGATTCAAGTGTGGGGGTATTTGATGTGTAAAATGCAACATATAAATTACATCAAATGAGGTATAAAACTAACCTTTTTTTAGTACTAATGTTGGAAAAGTGTGCTTTTTTCTTCCTTTTGTATTTTCAGGGTTAAATGAGCGTAAATGAACAAAAGAAGCAAAAATACAGCTAAATCTAACACAAATACAAGAAAAGGAATAAACGTGGCATGCCCGACCCCTCGACAGTGTAACACCTCGAAAATTCACGTCCTTTAATGTGTTGACACGTGTCATAAGCTTTGAACGTGTGAAAGAATACTCTAGAGGGACTAAAGTTGACAAACAAATAAACTATGTGAATAGAAGGGTTCAAAATGTCAACAATGGATAAATATACTTCACAATAGCCCCACATGATGTTCATAACCTCAAACGAATAAATCATGGATCGTACGAAGCCAATTGTGAGAGAAAGTGAGGAATTACAAACTACAGGGGTTAAATGTGTCAACATGTTTAAAGTATACCTCTGAGTGACCTTTTAGCGAACCAGAAACTTTGTAATGATAAATTATACTCACGATGATTTGTGATAAAAATTTCACCAAGTTTCGTTATCGTATGAGAAAGTTATGATCAAATTCGTATACGAGGGGTTAAAAGCGTCAACGTTGAAATTTATGGCCTTCCGGGTGATCGCAAAGTTAACCAAGGACTTAACGATGTTGGGTTATGTCTTAAGGCCCTTAAAAGTCAAGTTAGAGGACCCAAAGTGCAAGAAATAAAGGTAAAAATCAAGTTTGGAAGTCCAGGGGCCAAAACTGTCAACATTGGAAAGTTCTGTTGTGCTGAAGCATGCTTTCGCACCTCAACACCAAAATCCTTGCGGTGCGCAAGGCCTGCATCTGGGCAAAAACTTCACAGCTGCCTGTTTTCAGCCGGTTGCACCGCCTCATTCAGCCATTTTCCGATTTTTAGGAATTGTTTAATGATTTAGGGGGGGCTTAGGGACACTTGGGATGATCCCATAACCTCCCTAGACTTTGTTTGGCATGATCTAAGTGAAGATTAAACACTATAAAAGGCCCTCATGTGCAACAACTTTGATCACACCTTCATCTGCATTTGTGGAGCACTTCTGGAACTCAAGATCCTTCTCTAATCATCCCTACTCGTGCATAGGACTTTGGTAAGTACCCTTGACCTTCCTCGATTAAGTTTTTTGCTTAGTAATTAGCTTAAAAGTCAACCGTCGTAATTAACGGTTGACTTAACGATTAATCGCTGATGGACCAGCGATTAGTCAAACTTAGGGTTGTTATAAGTTGGTAATTATGTGGGCAATAAACCCTTAAAAGGGCACCCTCTGATTCCCACTCTAACTAGGTCAATTGTCGAGTCAAACGTAATCCGAAAAAGTCAACATAATTGCATTTTTCGAATTAATACATAATTAACATTGTAGAAGGCATGTAACCTATTTTAACACTCATATAACTTGGTAATCAATGTAAGAACATGTCTAAACATGTTTGATCCGACAATTTTTAGTTTAGGATCGATTCGGAACCGAAAGGCGCATAGTTTGACTTTTGCTTTGACTTCAGTTCTGACCCGATTTAAATAAGTTTGGAAATGCCTTAGAGCTTCCTTAGTACCAAGTCACATGATGGTATAACCCTCTGTGATTGGATCGTAGTTTGTCCGATTCGTTTGCGCGTTTCCGTTAAATGCCTAATGTTGACCATAATGCCCTTTTGACCTTAAAACGCGAATTTTGGAAATGTAAAAGAATAGAAACCTTAGTTACTGAATTATAGACTTGTACCTAAAATTTCACATCATTTGGAGGTCTAGATTAAGAGTTATGCTCAATAACGTAATTAGAACGCTTCTTATAAATAAAACGGCGTAATTAGCGTTTAGCCTATCTAAACCCAAATCTTTGATACCAAAATTTTTACCCACTGATATAATATAATATTTTGGGATTTTTGAAGATTTTTAATTAATTTTAGGCTGAGCATAACATAGGGTTGTAGCTTTATTTCGGTTAATGCCGGTTTTGCCCTTTCGGGCTATAAAATGAGTTTTACAAATCCTTTTGACCTCAAACCTTTTTCTACTGATCTAATATGATAAATAAATTATTTTGAGCCTTCTGGAATTATAAAAATATCAGCTTTCCTTTGAAAACCCGGAAATGGCTCCAAATCGCCTTTTTAAGCGTTTTTAACGCATAGTATGTATCAAGATCATTTTATAAACATAAGACTTGATACCCTACTGTTGTAACTTATTAAATTAAGTTTTTTACTGAATACATCAGACCCGAAACTCAGATTTACATTCTAACTCTTTTATAACCTTTATAATGACCAAAATGCCCCTACGGGGCGTAGTTTGGGTTTAAATGCGTTTTGGGCATAATGGAAGGTATCCTAATGATATAACAACATATTTAAGGCATATTAACTTAGGAAACCTGTTTAGGACCTTTTGGTTACTCGTTACGCACTGGTCGCGTTCGGATCGGCGTATGTGACTAGTTTACATATATTAGCCGAAACGGGTCAAACCATATCCTTTTTGTCTCAAAACCCAGAATGTGTTTAAGTTACCCATATTAAACAAGCATGCAATCTTGTCGGGTCAAAACCACATTCTAGACCGGTCTTCGCTTTACCATGCGTTTGAACCGTGTCTTCCTTTTGGAAACTAACCGGTCTAAGCTTAGGCTTAATTAAAGTTCCGTTAGAAATCTAATAGGTTATTATAAACCTTCGTTCCAGATTAGGAGCCCAGTAAAAGTACTTGCATTTGCTGTATTTGATTGATACTTTGCTCAGGTAAATACTCTTAACTTATTTTCCCTATACGGGCTTGGGATACGGCACTATAAAAGTACCGCTTGGTCGGGTGTATGTAGTCATTTAAATCGGATTGTGATTGATGTATTTACATAACCCGTTTAATATGTATTATTTGGTGTATGGCCTTTGGGGGTTAAATGACCATGTCCCGGATATCCTTGGCATCATTTTACGAAATGGCCACGACCTAAGCACGGGGTGTAGGCGTACACCTGACAGATGCATTATGTAAAAACTGGTAATCCACTAAAGGAATCAACCTTGTGGGCATTATACCTGTGGCGTGTCAGTTAATCTTGTCCGGCTCTTCTAACCGGCCCTGATGGACGACAAATAAGTAAAACTGTATACATGATTATTTTAATAATTGTCCTAAGTTATAAAGATATATTTTGCCGAAGTGCATTCAAATCAATTTTCTAACTCTTTTCAAAATGAGTCAGTTGAGTTGTATTTACCAGTGTAAACTGACGTATTTTCCAAAAAGGCTAAGTGCAGGTACTAGACGAAATAGGCTGGCTACTCCAGGCATCATTACTCAAGTTTCGCAAGCTCTAGATGTCAAAGTCTGTTGAACTATTGTTTCTATCTTATCTTGATCCGCCTGTGGATCTTTTACTTTCCGTTGAAATACTGGATATTACTTTATATTCGGATTGTAATATATTTCTCTTTTGCTTCCGCTGTGCATTTATAAAATTGTGTTGTTTGACTATTATGTTGCCAACCACGTCACGATACTCCCCCACCGGGCCCACCGGTGACACGTGGAAATTCGGGGTGTGACAGGTTGGTATCAGAGCCAACACTGAGTGAATTAAACGCTAGCCTTTTGTGTTTAATCTCAGTTACACAGTTGCACATTCTTGAGTCTAGACAAGAACATAGGACTAATCCAAATTCGTTTTATTTTGTCATTTTTGTTTCCTTTGTTATTTTTCTGATTAGCCTTTGCATGGGCAAGTCAATTGCTATTAGAAGTCCCATTTAGGGCAACCAGATACTTGTTTAAATTTTAAAGGAACGATTAAGTTTAAAATATCATTCCTATATTATAAGATCTACCATTATAATAAAAATGGCAAAATCTAAAAAGGACAAGACCTAGCCATATGTCACCTTAAGACAGGGCCAAGATGGTAGTTCCGCAATTAGGTTCAGATCCTCGTTAACCTTTCAATTTAGGATTGTTCTGCATTAATTATTATTAAAAAGAATCTTAAAGGTAAAACCTAGCCTGAATGTCACTGCAGACAAGGCCAAGATGGTAGAACCTATTCAAGAGATCCAAAAAAAATTTTAATATCTAAAAGCATATTATCATGCTTGACAAGATGTGACACGATAAAATCACATAAGTCATTTTTTATGGGTTATTCTAAATTCCCTTATTTATATAATCATCCCTTATGGATGAAGTACCCACGGGCTATAATTAACGTCCTCTGAGACTAAAGACAGTGGTAACTTACGACTCCCTGTCAAGAAAAGGTAATGAACTTTGATTCAAACCTTAATGCCTCGATTCTCTGAAATCCTGGCTTATAAAAATTTAACTTGTCTACGTGACTAGGCCTTTTGTGCTATTATTAACTTATAATTTAGGATTATGATAAAAAAAAATCCTGAACAATTTTATATTTAGTAAATTAACTAAAATGTGTATTAAAAACGTGGTTAATAAATCGTTTAAAACGATAGTACTGTATGGGCTTCTAAATAAACCTTGCCCTTATTTTCTTTTTGTAGCAACTAAGACTACATGGCTGACTCTGACGAGATAAACAGTCATCCTTTGGAAAACCGCGATGATAATGATAGGATTAATATAACCAAAGGAGAGCTTCGTACACTGATTGATACAGCTGTATCTAAAGCTGTAGAAAAACAATTTAAGGAGTATAGTGGGACGCATAGTCGAGCCTCATCTGTACCCCACTCTAAGTCTGTCCCTAAAACTCATACAGAGCCTCATAACAAGCCGCCCTCTAAGAAAGAGGAGCCAAAGAAGGATGATGATCGACATTCATCAAATGAACACAGTGTTCCATCCAAGAGGATAGTGTTCGATAACGAACCGCGTACCAAGTCCTGTACCTATAAATACTTTGTTTCCTGCAAACCCCGGGATTTCACTAGGGAGAAAGGGGCAATTGATTGTATGACCTGGTTAGATGAAATGGACACAGTGGTTGACATCAGCGGTTGTGCTGAAAGGGATGTAGTGAAGTATGTATCCCAATCGTTCAAAGGAGAGGCACTAGCATGGTGGAAGTCTCTCATTCAAGCTGCTGGGAAGATCCCACTCTACAACATGTCATGGGAACAGTTTGTTACTCTCATCAGGGAGAACTATTGCCCTCAACATGAGGTTGAGAGGATTGAATCAGATTTCTTATCATTGGTAATGAAGAATCTAGACTGTCAAGCTTACCTCACCAGCTTCAATACCCTGTCTAGGCTAGTTCCGTATCTGATAACACCGGAACCCAAGCGAATTGCTCGCTTCATTGGGGGTTTAGCCCCAGAGATCAAAGCCAGTGTTAAGGCTTCAAGACCTGCTACGTTTAGGTCAGCAGCTGATCTCTCTCTGTCCCTTACTTTAGATGCGGTCAGGCTAAGGTCGCTAAAGAATTCTGAAGAAAGTAAGAGGAAGCGTGAGGATGATTACTCACGAGGGTCAGAGAAGAAGCACAAGGGAAACACTGATTCTAAGAAGTTTGGGTCTGGAAGGAATAGTCAGCGAACAGAGGAAAAGCCAAAGTGCACGACTTGCCAAAGACGCCACTTTGGAAAATGCAGGCTTGAGACCAAGTCTCAATCTGGATCACCTGCATGTGGGATATGCAAGTCTAAAGAGCACAAGACGATAGAGTGCAAGAAGATAAAAGATGCCACATGCTACAACTGCAATGAGAAAGGTCATATTAAAACCAACTGCCCTAAATACGCCAAGAAGCCTGAAGAGGTCAAGAAGACCAATGCAAGGGTCTTTCGAATGGACGCAAAGGAAGCAGTCCAGGATGACAACGTAATCACAGGTACCTTTCTCATCAATGATATCTATGCAAGAGTACTTTTTGATTCAGGCGCTGATAAGTCGTTCGTAGATAATAAGTTTTGTGAATTGTTGAACATGCCTGTTAAAACCCTAAGCGTGAAATATGAGGTGGAATTAGCTGATGGCACCTTAGAAACCGCCTCAACCATATTAGATGGATGTTTTATATCCATTAAGAACCACTCATTTCCATTGTCTTTACTTCCTTTAAAGTTAGCTGGTTTTGACATAGTTATAGGCATGGATTGGTTATCTCATAACCAAGCCCAGATAGTGTGCAATAAGAAGCAAGTGGTGATCAAGACTCCGTCTGGTGAGCCACTTACCATTCGCAAGCTCTAGATGTCAAAGTCTGTTGAACTATTGTTTCTATCTTATCTTGATCCGCTTGTGGATCTTTTACTTTCCGTTGAAATACTGGATATTACTTTATATTCGGATTGTAATATATTTCTCTTTTGCTTCCGCTGTGCATTTATAAAATTGTGTTGTTTGACTATTATGTTGCCAACCACGTCACGATACTCCCCCACCGGGCCCACCGGTGACACGTGGAAATTCGGGGTGTGGCAGACAGCATCTTCCCAAGCAAAAACAAGTCATCAGAAGGCTGAACACGCCCCGTGCCCAGCGGACACGGGGGCGTACCCAAGTGTCTGCAGAAAAGACAAAGTTGTAGAAGCTTCTATTTCCCAACACGGGGGCATGCCCAGCGGACACGGGGCCATGGTCAACACTAAGATTCGTAGAATCCAAGCAAATCTTGATAGTAAAGATACGCTTCTACACACGGGGCCGTGCCCAGCGGACACGAGGGCGTGGTCAACTAATACAGACAAACTGCAATTAATGAAAAAAGAGAAAGTGGATGGACACGGGCCCGTGTCTGGGCTTCTGTGCAGGCTATAAATAGGGGTGCTTGGTTCATTTCAAAGGCATCCCTTGACAAACCACCTCTCTCCCACTTCACCCACACTCCACCACCATCACAACACCCACATCCACCACCATCATCCATCATCCATCATAGAGTGTGTGTAGTAATCTCGGGATCCAAGATTGATAGTAAGAGTTCTTGACAATCAAATGCCATGTTTGCCTAAGTCTCTTACATCACTTGGTGAAGACAAACATTTAGTGTAATACTTTTATTTTTTTAATCTTTTCGCACTTTGTATTTGGTTTTGTATTAATGACTTTAATAACTAGTTTCTTATGTTGAAGGTGAAACTTCCTTATCATTTGTCCGTGGTGTCTTGGCGATATTTTACTATCTATATAAAATAAATGATTTACACCATTCATATCTCCACGGTCTATATGGAGATATGTTGGCTACTTGGTCGAGGGTTAAGGGAATGGTTTGGTAAGGTTCTTGCCTTGTTCAGTGTATAGATCCTGCAAGGACCTGGTCAAGCTTACTAGGACCTCCTTCAATACCCACTGGTATTGGATGGCGGGGGTGCGAATGGCTTGATCCCCTCATATGTAAACTACTATTAATACATTAACCCGGCTACTTGGGATTGTATCCCTGCTGACTCAAACCACTTAGCCGAGGGTAACGTCACCTTCAAAAGAGGGGCCTACCACATTACGCATTAATAACTTAATTAATTATCTTCTAATAATCCAACCCTTTAGGATTGTATCCTTGCTCACTCAAACTACTGGGTTGAGGGTAACGTCACCTTCAAAAGAGGGGCCTACTACTATACCTAAGATAATTTCTTAAAAAGTGCAAAAGTGCGGAAAACATCAAAGGTTACACTAAAGGCGAGTCCGATCCAAGTGATTCATCTTGTCTATCTGTTTTATTTTTACTTTTATTTTCATCATTTTTAGTTAGTTTTTATTTTCTTGTTTGGAAACCTATTTCTAAATTTTTTATTTGATTAGACGTTAAGGATAAACCGGCACTAAAAGCTCTTGTGTCCTTGGACGACCTCGGTATCTTACCAATGCTATACTACGCTCACGATGGGTGCACTTGCCCATATGTGTGTTTAGTGTTAGTAAAATATCGTGTTTTATAAATTTAAAACTTGACTAAAGTGTTAAAAAGGGCTAAAAATATACTTAAATATATACACACCGACACACATCAAGTTTTTGGCGCCGTTACCGGGGACACAAGGATTTTAAGAAAGTTAAGAATCAACGGCCTAATCGTTTTTCGTATTTTTCTGTTTTTTTAGGATTTTTCTTAGATTTTCAGCTTCTGCAGAGCTCAGCACGGGCCGTGCCCGCTGAACACGCCTCGTGCCCAATCTTTGGTACTGTGATCGGAGTGTCGCGCTCCGGTCAAAGATAATATTTATAGTCCCAAATTACCCTTAACAAATAGCTAATGGTAGTAAGGGGTCGAACCACGAAGAGTATGTGGTTTGCGAATGGATTCGATTGAATTATGAAAAGATGTCACTCTTATGAAGATTGCTATGATATATTTTTGTATTTTTGTTTAATTGAAAGATGTGAATTAGAATTACTAAAATGATTGAATGGATTAACTACTAGTGATTAATAAATTGCAAGAATTAAAATTGATTGATTGAACAATGATAAGAAAACAAGGTTCACACCCGGTTTCAACTAATGCAAGACTTAGGGTTACTATGTATTTTAATTAGCTTTATTTGAAATAATTCATTAACAGGTCGCAATCACAAAGCTTAGGTGTCAATCGCTATCAGCGTCATAAACAACGGACCATGATACACTTCGTTACTTTGGACTAGCAAATCCTACCAAAAGACAAGGCATAAATACGTGTATTCATTTCACAAAGTCAAATTTAATCATTCACTAGACAGTTTGCAAATTCAATACCAACGTAGGACAATTGTCTAAGATTCAAATGCACTTCAAGTTGTCACAAAACAATTATCAAAACATAATAAACCCTAAATCTTACAAAAGTCTACACCGGGGTGAAACCTCCAAGAAATTAGCCGCGCATGATCGAAAGAACTTGATCATCGGATGTTGAGAGCTCGAAGTTGAACATCTTAAAGCCTTGAGGATGATGGATGATGAGGTTTAGGGTTTGGGTAGGTAATGATGATGAACGGATGAATCGATGGATGGAGCTAGGGTTTGGAATCAAGAATGTGATGTTGATTTGATTCTTGATTCGGGTTGTAGAGATGATGTCGGATGGAATGGTAGGTGATCGATGATGAGTCTTGGCTCCAAGATGTCTTTCCAACTTGAAAATATTGTGTAACTCCCGTTTCTTGGTCAAAATGGTGTTATAACTCGTCCCCATTCAAAAGAAACATAATTTTTGCGATGCAAGAAAGTAAGGGGCGTCCCCGACGGCCCCTGGAAGTCTCAGTTTCGCCCGACGGCTTAATTAGCTGTTTACGGAGGTTTCTGGCCGACGGAACAAACCAGAGGCCGTCGCCGACGGCCCTTTTGGGCGTCTCCGACGCTGCCTAGTTTTGCCAGTTTCGTCCGAAACTGTTTTCTTCATAACTTCTTCGTTATAACTCCGTTTTACTCACCGTTTTCGCCCACGTACTCGTAATTCAGCCCTCTATCATGCCATATTATAATATATTCATTTTAAATCCATTAACATTCCCTAAAACACATCCAATCTTCATGGTTAACACCAACTTGTTTTCTGTTTTTCATTTCTTGATCTCGGTTGACCCGATTCGCGTCCCGGTGCTCCGTTTAGCTCTCGATTAGCTCCTTAAAATCTTTTAGACCTGTAAAACACAAATCCCATTAAAAGTAGGCTATTCAAGATTAAAAGCTACGTAAAAACATCAACTTAAGCACAAACGATCACCGGTTTTCGACCACATATCATACTGGCAATCCTGTTTTAAGTCAGACAGTAGCTGAACACGGGGCCGTGCCCAACCAACACGCCCCATGCCCAAGTTTCAGATACTGAAAACAGAACCGTAAGATCCCGACGGTTAGTAATTTCTGTCACAAACATGAGCGATACTGATTTTTTTACTACCGCTCCTCTTGTGGTACGTGGTGTCAAATATGTGGCGGAAATCATGAAGAATTAAAATGTTACTTTTTAAATTATACTCCCCACTATATAGACCCATTGTTTTCCTGTATCCTTAAGAGGGGCGAGAGTAAAAATAATCCGTATCTCTCCCTCGAATGCTCTCAATCGTCCCTTCTAGATGAAATGCTTCTGGAAGAATTCTTTCAGCTAGAAGAACTAATTCTTCGATGGATAAAAGAACTTGAGATGGATATAATTAATCCATCCCAAGACGACATCCAAGAAGAATTATTGAGATCGCATTCGGATGAAAACAACATCGTCGCTCCCGGAATCACCTCTAACTCTTGCGAAGACTTGAACGATAGTCGTCCATATGTCGATTGTGCCGTGAAGGACTCCACATCAACTTCCATTGATGCATACATAGACTTGAGCGATTCGACATACACCTTCTTTAACGAGAGCCCGGATAAGGGTTGGACTTATCCACCTACATTTAGCATAGGAATCACCCTTTCTGATAACCTCTTGTGTTCTCGTCTAAATCTAGGGAAACTTAGGTATCTCAGGCACTTCGGTGTTGTTCCATCCAGTAAGGAACCACCCGATCCAGATTAATTCCTTAAAAATAGACAAAACTTCATAAACAGCCTCTAGGCACGGGGCCGTGTCCAGGTCAGCACGCCCCCGTGTCCACCAAAAGATTCCCGTCTGACTTTCGGTCAGAATACGGACAAAAAGTGTCAGAATCTTGTCTGCACACGGGGTCGTGTCCAACCGACACGGGGCCGTGTCCAGCGTGCTGTCGTTTTCTATAAATGCAACAAAGATTCCTGCACATTTAGACCACTCCAAGACAGAGATTCGTGTTTTCGTTTTCTAAAGAAGGTTCTCAACAACCATCTTGTCTTTTCTACTTTTGTCCATTGCCTTCTTCTTCATTTTTACCTCAAACACCTCCATTAGAGCTTGAAATCACCATGGTTTCAAGCTTTATTGTGATATTTGTTAGATTTTTGTTCAAGGAATCTTGTTAAAAATAAGTTGTACAACACTGTTTTAAGTTATTTCTGTTTAAAAATGCTTCAAAAGTCAGAAAAATAATTTAAAGCTCCAAGATTCCTTGTTTCAAAATCTGCAAAAAGGTGAACACGGGGCCTTGCTCAGTGAGCACGTGGCCGTGTTCGAGGTACTGTTTCACTAAAATGAATTATTTTCGGTTTGTTTTCTTAGAATGTCGAGCAGAAACAGTGGAACATCATCATAACACTCAAGAAACAACCGACACGGGAGGAGGTCATCGATAGAAGACTCTCTCGTCAACTATGTCTATGCCTTGAGAGAGGCCATAGACGAAATGACGGGGGTTGAGGAACCTCTGGTCGACCGTATCAATCATTTATCGGTGGGTCTAGAAGGGTGTCTTAGGGAGGTCAACCTTTTGCACCAAAGGTTGAATTTCCTCGCTTCCCCTCCTTTGGTACCAATCATTACACAAAGGGCGTGGAATGTGGTACCAGAAGTTATCATACCGGCCGAGTGGTACGCCATGCATACAGAACCCCCTCGAGATAAACTCCCCGGGGTCCCGGTCGTCGCCGCTCCTCCCCCACAAGATGTTGAGGAAAATGAGCCCGCCTTCTTCCTCCTGAAAGAGATAGAGGAATGGTTCAACGACATCTAGGGGATACCTCTCGGCTCCGAGTTCAACAATACCTACGAAATACCGGGAACTTGTATGCTCACCAATACTTTATGTATTGATCTATACTTTAACATGTATTGCAGGAAATTGATGATGATGGTGATGAATGAAATCTAGTAGGAAGGCTAGAACCGCACCTTTAAATTTGTAGTACTTATGTTGTATTTTGTTCTTTGATTAAGTTTTTGTATTTTCTTCGAAACGATGTACTTGAATTTTAGAAATGAAATGAAATTTTGATGTTAATAGATATTGTCACTAATAGTGTTATGAAGTCTCTTACAATCTGGTTTTCGTCTCACTCAGATGTTTCCACCATCGATTGGGGTGTGACAAGACCCCAAGTGATACGCGGGGGAGACCAAAATCGGAAAAATTAGGTTACGACCTAGTTAAGCTTGGGGATCAAGCTAATTCGCATTCATTAAATCTCAGGTGTATTTGAGAGCCCCCAAGTGTGATTTTCACCCAGAAATCAAGTATTCTTTGTGTTGGTTCGTGCAAGATCAATCAAGAACAAAGATTGAACTTGCGATGACGAACATGAGCGGCTAAACCTCTCGTGACTTCCTCTGGTTGAACAATTGTTAGGTTTGCACTAGAATTCAGTTTTTATTACATTATGAATGGGTACATCTTGACTTGTGTTAGGTTGATTTAAAACAATTGTTTATGTTTGAATTACTTATCTTTTATCAAACATATTTGTGATTTCTTGCATTGTTAGCAGGTTGGTAATTAGGTAGGTGGTTAATATATTCAAGTGGGCAATTGGATTGTTACGATTAGGATTAAAAATTTTCTCTAATTGTTACTTCACCTAAGTAGTATTTTAAGGGCATATCTATGTAGTATTCTTGTGATTAAACTGAGTTTTGTGTAAACATACAACTTGAATTCCGTAGGGGGTTGCTTTTCTTAAATATGATAACACCATGAACACCATTCTCAATTCATTTCACTATTTTCTTTCAAATCAATCAAAACCCCAAATCAAGATTAGTAGTTAGTTAATTTGATTATTTAGTTAAACCCTAACCACGTATTCCCTGTGGAGACGATCTTACTTACACGTACTCGTATATGTATTTAAGTCATTAAATACTTGGATTTTTATTAGCCTACGACATTGCCTTTTTGTCATCCTCTCTTGGATCCATTTCTACAAAATAAGTGATATGTTACTGAAAATGTTACGAATATTAAATATTAAATGAACCTCTAATAAATAACTAGTACCCTCAAAACAGCAAGAGGCATGGTATCTAAAAAAGCTTGTTCAAACTTTTCCGTTGTACAACTCTTAAAAAGACATAAGGTCTCCTAGGAAGCATATCATGAGTTTGAGAAACTGGTCTCCTATAACCAATATAACAGTGTAATTACTAAGTGACAAAATACAAACTAATTGCAATATTTTTTAGGATCCTTATAGAAATATCTTGCGGTTGGCATTTAGTTCTTCAAGTGCAACTATCATGAGGCATACTTTGTCTTGAATAGATCCATGACCTAGCCATTGAACTACTTGACAAGAGGATCCTTTTGGTGGATGTACAACAAAATCACGCGTCTGCATGCATCCAAATATATTTTAAATACTAGTACGGTTCATAGTGTCCAACAAAAAAGTTTAAACAACATAAATTAATATACGCAGTCAATCTTTTTAACACCAAACGAAGCAAGAGACTTATTTTGGGGCTAAATCAAAACATTACACATAAGTTTAATTACATAAACCATTAGCATTTTTACTATAAAAATGAGAAAAACTTACATGAGGTGGCTCATAAAACATCTGTATCAACAAGTAAAACGATCACATAAAACCGAGAAAATCTTACATGAGGTGGCTCATAAAATTGATCCAAGGTGTTTATACGTGGACTTGACCGAAGGTCCACATCATTGAGTTTCCCAAGATGCATGTTTTAGCTGATGGGCATGTGTCAAATTTTTGTCTGATAAGAAGGTTTGTTAGAGTTTATGAATACATGGGAATGACCGTCATTATATTTTGGAGTTTGTTATTTTTCTAGGTAATCCTATTAGCCTTTGGAGGCACTTGTCTCATCTTCTAGTCATTAAACATCAACTACTCATGGCCGATTTAGTTGATCAGCTAACACCGAATGAAATCCTTGATCCCTGGAGAATGGTTCTTCATTTGATTTTTCAACCAAATTGCTTCCTCTTATTATTAAGAGCCTGACTCACGATTTATGTATACATGCAACATTCGTTAGAAGACCACACGCCATTACCCGAACTACAGCCTGGTGATGAGAACTTTATGCTTAGCCCGATTCTACCTTTATACACACCATGGATGGTTACATGATGGTGATGGACATGTTCGTTAATTCAGAAACAAGGGCATGCAGACTAATAAGAATTTCCCTCTACGTGTTAAGAGGTGACCTCAATGAATGACGCTTGGAGTCTAGAATTCCGAGTAATTTTCGAACCGATATAATGTTAAACCTTAGAAATAAGTTCTTTATCCTATCAACAATAGTGTAACCTTATCATTGTCAACAATTCATGTAGATCAGCTATATATCATATTTCGCTATGATACAAGTAGGGCTCGATTATTAACAAAGCCGAACTAGGGCAAGCTTGGGCTCGGCTCAGAATTGAAACCAAGCTGAAAATCTAAGTTCAAGCTCAGCTTGGCTTGTTTGGCTCGATTTTAAAAATAAGATTTAATACATAGCTTCCAAAATTAAATAGTCAAAAATATTTTTAAATAGTTCAAAAGAACATATCCAAAATAAGTCCAACCTAATACATTACAAACCAAAATCAAGTTTATCCAAACACAAGACAAGTTTCAAATTTCAATGAAATACAGTGTAAGTTCATTAACATGGTAATCAACCCCCAAATATACCATAAATATGCAATTACACTAAAACAACATGCAAAAAATAACTAGTTGCTTTTGTAATATATTATATGAATATAAAAATAAAAATAAAATATATTATAGTAAAATAATTCGAGCTAAACCGAGCCAAGCTAACGAGTGAGCCAAACTGAGCAAATCCTGCTCGTTATGAATTGAGCCGAGCTAGGCTCACTTTCTAATCGAGTCCAGCCGGTTCGACTCAGTTTCAAACCGAGCCATATCGAGTGAGCTTTTCTGAGCTAAATCTGAGCCAGTTTTGAGCAAGCTCTGAGTTGTGAGCTTTTTGGACAACCCTAGCCGGAGTATACATGCTTGCATGTCGGTGGATGGTTCGTTACATGGCAAATGGGTGGAGGAACTTAGAGTTGCCTGAAAATGGTGAAATATTTTGGGGAATCGAGAGGTAGCGATACATGTTCGTTTTATAGGCGAGTTTAGAGGAGTTACGTGGATGGTTGCGTGAAAAAAGGAAGGGAAGAGGCTCATGCAAATTGTATGTATTTCTTTATCTGACTTTTCTTGACCCTTTATTTTTCTCTTTCTCCCCTTTCTCTCTCTTAATGTTAAGTCATTGTCATTATCATTTCTATTTCTCTCTCTTAAGTCATTATCATTATCATTATCATTTCTAACAATATTCATTTGGTATGTATATACATATAGAATTGGGTTCCGGAGAGCACACTCAAAAGTGTAAAATCCGTGAGAACGATTTTTGAGGCTGAGATTGATGCAGTGACATTTTTGTAAATAGTAGGACCCTTTGAACTATCAAGAGGGGTAAAATGGTAAGATCCTAACAAGGGTGCACATGCTAATCACATGTCATTTCTCCCATAATATTTAACTGTCCATAACTTTTTTATACATTATTCTTTTAAAATTACACCATAAAATGCAACGTTTTTTTTATCTTTTCAACGAGTATACTATTGATATACTTTTCAAAAAAATGAGTTGTGTTTTTTATAACGTTTTCAACTAGGTTTTTGGTGGTGTTTTTCTGAACTGTGTGTTTTTATGGTGTTTTCAGTTAGGTTTTTTATGGCGTTTTTTCTGAATTTGTTTTTTCATGGCGTTTTCAACTGGGTTTTTCATTGTATTTTTTTGAACCTAGTGTTTTATGGGGTTTTCAACTGGGTTTTTCATGGTGTTTTTCTGAACCTGGTGTTTTGTGGCGTTTTGAACTAGGTATTTCATGGCGTTTTTCTGAACTGGTTGTTTTTATGGCGTGTTTATTTGGACATTTTCTATGGCATTTTCCGAAAACTTCATTAAAATACCCAGTTCATGCCATTTTTTTTATTTTAAGAGTATAACAATAGTATACTCGTTGGGAAGATAATAAAACACTCAACTTGCGTGTGAATGTTCTTTTTGACAATATTACCCTTGGTGCAAGTTAGCACCAACGCCACAAGTCAACACCAAAATCGTTCTTACCATTTTCACACTATTAGGCGTTTTCTCAAATCCTACCCCTATATATATATGTGTGTGTGTGTGTGTGTGTGTGTGTGTACTAGCATGATGCCCATGCGATGCGGTGGGAGCGACAAATCGCGTTGCGATACTCCTTTTTTGTAGTTTTCTTATTCATATAATATTTATTGTAGCATCATTGTCATAGATATACATCAAAAGCAAAGTATCGGGTAATCCATTTCATAGTGTTATGCATGGTTCGGTCGGTTCAGTTATTATCCTCATTCAAAGCCAAAACTAAAGTAATCGGTTAGTCTATTTTATTAACCAATCGGTTTTTGGTTAATCACTTCGGTTTATTCGGTAAGATTGACGATTCTTGGTTTGGTTCATTTAATTTTAGTTAATTTCAAATACCTAACTTAGGCTAAAACTTTTGCTTGAAATATATGAAATTGAGGTATAAATACATGAAATGAAAGTATAAATATATGAAATGGAGATATAAAATATGAAATATATGAAGTGGAGGTATAAAAGCTAGAAATATATGGAAATATGAATGATTCGGTTTGGTTCAGCTAATTTTGGTTAAATAAGAGTACAATAAAATTGATAACCGGTTTTTGGTTAATTCGGTTTTCAGTTAATCCATTTTTGGTTGATTTTGGTTCGGTTTCGTCTGTTTTCAGTTTCATTTAGGTTAACGATTTAGTTTTTGCTCGCCGTTAACCGATTTTGGTTAATAACCAATAAGTGAGCGCGCGATCCAGCGGGAAACACAGACATTGCCACAATGTGCATTGTTCTGTTGGTTAGATTATTATCCTCAACCGAAAACAAGGTCATCGATTAGTCTATTTTATTAACCAATCTGTTTTCAGCTAATCGGTTTGGTTTATTCAGATAGATTGACGTTTTTTGGTTTCATTCATTTAATTTCGGTTAATAGCCAAAACCAAACTTGAACTAAAACTTTTGATTAGAAATACATGCAATTTAGGTATAAACACATGAAATGAATGTATAAATACAAGAAATGGGGGTATAAATATGAAATACATGAACTGAAGGTATAAAAGTTAGAAATATCTGAAAATATAAATGGTTCGTTTTAGTTAAGTTTGGTTAAATGAGGGTACAAAAAATCAATAACCGTTTTTGGTTAATTGGGGTTTCGGTTAATCAATTTTAAGTTAATTCAGTTTTTGGTTGATTTTGGTTTAGTTTCAGTTAACGATTCAGTTATTACTCATCCTTAGACACTGTTAATCACGTAACATATCATTTTTTTAATTAAAAAAACTATAGCAATACTATACTCAAATTAAAGAGAATAAAATACTCGTTATAAAGTGTAACTTAAAAAAAATATTAACATACTAAAAAGTTATGACTGTTTAAAAATCATGTGAGGGGTTAGTTTTTTCTATAAGGGTTAAAGTGTAACTACTAACTAATTATCTAAAATTTTGTTAAAGATGAGGGATTAAAGTGTAATATAGATGAGAGGATTAAATTGGCGATGTTTAATTACTTGACATTCTGTAGCTATTAAACATTCTAGGATAATGACAAAGTACGTTGGGCTTTAATCGCTTGTACACGACAGCATCATCTACATGTACATTTTAATCCACACGTCAATACTGACCAAGACAACTATCGAAACGTCGACAAAAATGAGTAGGTCCGTCACGGTACTTTGAATTATTTTTAAACATTATAGTTTATAAAATATGACAAGAATCATCATCATCATACTCAGTAAATCCCATCAATAGCAAAGCAAAGGTAGGGTCTGAGGAGGGTAAGATGTAGACAACCTTACCACTATCCCATAGGAATATAGAGGCTGCTTCCAGTGAGACCCTCGACTCGATAGTAGTTTTGCATCAAGCCTTGGACACAAGGCACACAACACTCAGCAATTGGGACAAGAATACATATAAGAAGTATAAGTTTATTGTGGAGGGGGAAAATGTAACTAATTACACATAAGTGTGCTAAAACTCATGGATTTATGTGTAAATAAGATGGGGGCTAAAATACAATTATTGTTTAAAATACGAATTTACCCTCATTTTAGGGGTATATTTATAAATTAAGAGGAATTTTTTTTATCTTAAAATGTTCATCCGGCATAAATAATTTATTTTTTAGATTTACAGAAATAAAAAAATGTGTGCCTTGCGGAGGAAGTTATAATATATATTTTTGTTTTTAGGTCTCTCATGTTTGGCATCAAACTATAAATAGGCGATTTCGCAGCATTATTTATTTAGCCAGTTGATATGGTTCGAATTTACATAATCCAGGATTTTTTTTTTAAATAAAAACAAACGTAATCATGTGGTTCCAACGGTTTCGTTGAAAAAAAAAAAACAATAAGAAAACTTTGAAGAAATTTAAAGAGATATTCATAATCAATTCACACTTTTCATTCATAATTTATAACTCAAACATTGAACTTTTTTTTTTACTTCACAGTGCTTAATTATTTTTTTGCAGTTTGGAGATATGATTAAAGAGGATATATGGGTCGATCCTCTTTCGACTAATCTTTTTGCAAACTTTCTTAATTATTAGGATGCTGATGAGGACTTTGGTGACGAGGATGGTGAATAGGTAAACAACGAGTGACCGTTAATTTCGGGCGGGTTGAGTAACCGTCTAAGAATGGATACTTCTTGCTATACTCCAATTTGGGTCGGGTCAATCCAAATATGTTTGGACAAAAAATCTTAAATTCGTATAATAGATAATTAGTCAATACTTAATAGAGTAAAGTACACCGATGATCTCTTTGGTTTACCAAAATTTTGGATTTTGCCTCTAGTTTTTCAAAAGTACACAAATGGTTCTTACGGTTTGCACATGCGTTTAGTTCCTAGCTTTTTCCCAAAGTACATAGATTGTTCATGTGGTTTGCACAGTGGCGGACCCAGAAATTTTTCCATGGGAGTGCGAACATTTTTAAAAATTTTAGACCCCAAGGTATATAAATAAAAAAACGGTTCGTATCGGGTCGGTTTGGGTCAAGTCGGGTCATGTAAAACAAAAGAACTAAATTTATATAATCTTTAAGAACACATCAAACCTTGTTACAAACATAATTAAAACGTCGTCTTGCGGGTTTTCATTTTTTGAAATCTATCCAAAACATCAACTAAACCTACTTTCTTAAGCAAGTATTTCTCTATATAACATATACAACCTTCACTTAAATTCTCATCGCCAATCCGATTACACAAGTATCCACATCAACGAATCCGGAAGATGTAGCAACTTTCCTCTTGAGAAATCGCGCCATAACGTCCCTGCTCATTGTTCCTATCGGCTATCACAAACAAATTGATCTATAAGGCCATGGCTCCATAACATATTACATAATGTATCAACTATTCAAGCCCTAAATATCATGATGTAAATTACCCTAAAAATCATCTAAACAACATATACACCATAAAGAAAAGCCAAACGTTCTTCACTAAAAAGAGCCAAACATACTGTGTTTGCGGCTATAAAAAAGACAAAATATCATCACTAACAAAATATAACCCACCATAACATAATGAAAACAAAACGAAGCACATGTCTACTATGGTTAGTATGCGGCTATAATAGGCTGCTGGAGGTGTATAATATCAACCAAAAATCATCAAAAATAACAAAGAAACTTACCCGTGTTTGATCGGCGGTGGTATGGTGGCTGATTACGGTGGTATGCTGCTGCTGACAGTTCACTGTTGTCGCTGTTGATGTTCTGATCGCTGGCGTGCAAGAACGATAAAGAGAGCATGATAGAATATGTAAGGGTTTTGGGCTTGTTTATTTTATTTTAGTTTGAAATATTGTTGATTTGTTGGGCTTGTTTATTGGGCTAAGACTTAGTAGTGGGCTAGTTAAATGTATTGGTTATTTGGGTTTAGTTATTTAGGTATTAAAAGTAATATAATTTAGGTAGTATTTTTTATAAAATAAGAGTTTACTAAAGAATATTCTTAAAATATAAATTGATAACACTTTTTACCTAAGGGGTGCGGACAAAAAATTCCAAGGGGTGCGGACGGAAAATTCCAAGGGGTGCGGACGGGATTTTCGACGGAACTTAGCACTAAAACTTTTCTTCCCCGGCGGTGCGCCCGCCCACCTTGGGCTGGGCTTAGGTCCGCCCCTGGGTTTGCACTTTGTAACATGCTAAAACCTCTAGATTTGTTGGCTGGTGACTAAGTGTGTTACAAAGTGCAAACCACAAGGACCATCCATGTACTTTTAGAAAGCTAGGGACCAAATCCAAAATTTTGGTAAACCACAGGGACCATATCCGTGTACTTTATTCTAGTTAATATGATTCAAAAACGCATACTATTACAACAAAAACTGTCTTTTTAAATAAACCGGTTTAGGAGGTATCCATTAAAAGTACACACTTTGAGCGGCTTTTACAAGTTTTACCCACCTTTTGCGTTCAAGATCAAACACAAGTAAACCGGTCCAAATCCACAGATTTTTATTTTTGGTCGTTAGGTATCGGTTTAACGACTTGATTAACATGATTTTAAAGCGTTGAAGTGATTACTATTTCATTGGTCATGGTTAGTTTTTTATACGTGCTAAATTGCATGCATTTGATGAGAATCGATTAATTGGTCTAGAGGGCTGGAGCGGACTGGGATTAGGACAGATCCAGAATTGTATGTGTTTGTCCGGTCTTTGGTTCACATATATATATCAAAATGTGGTTCGTGGTTCGGTCTAAAACCGGTAAGAACCCACGAAATGCGAGACTGTTTGTCTTCCTTATAACCAAGTACCAACTTAACTTTTATAAATTTAATATGATTGAAGTTTTAAATATTTTTAAGACATATACATATAGGTATACGAACCTAAGTTTTAAAATGACTAAGATTCCAAATTTTGATTACCTAAAGCTTACGTTTCGTAGTAGACGCACCAATGGATGACAAATAACAAATAACAAATCCATTTGCAACACATCATGTTCATGTTAATTAATTAAAGGGATTTTTACATATTTCTCCTTCCTAAGCTGGTTTATTACGTATTTCCCCAAATAAAAAAAATAATTGCATATTTCCCCTTTTCATTAAAAACTCTTATTAAATGACTATTTTACCCTTAATGAACTATTAAATGAATATTTACATATTTCCCATTTCTAATGTCATCAATCAATTACATATCTCCCACATTCATATAGTATTTTACCAATTCTTCCACTTGCTACTCATCTCAAACAATACCATAAATCTTTTAGATATGTATAAAGCTTGCCTACGTCTAAATATTTGGTAAATGATGCTAGAACCCTAAAGAAATATATAAAAACATATATAATTCTTCGTGCCTCAGGTACGAAAAGTGGTGCGCTTTTGCGCTTGGCACCTCTGTTTTGACCTTTCGATTTTGTGCGCTTCTCGCTTTTTAAAACCAAGATAATTACAAAAAGCTAAGTTGATTTATAACTTCAAATCCATTATCTAAAATTTTGTTTTTATGACAAATGGCATTGTGAGTGAAGTTTTGAAAGTTTATTTTGGTTAAATACGAGAAGAAATGGGATAGGAGAGAGGCCCAAATGATTATATAATAACCCCAATTTTTTTACCCCACTCTTGCTGTTAGTTTTCACGTACTTCGACAAAATTTGAATGAAAATAATTGAAAAACTAAGTTTATTATCACAAGTTTTTATATCAGTGCAAAGGAAATTATTTAAAACCTACTGAGAAACCAACTATATTTGCTCAAACTTTATAGAACTATAGATATGATTGCTAGATGGTGCAAACTTAAAGCACTACCAGGTGCCTATCGTTTGATTAAACAATTAAGAGGCCATGGAGTGCAAATGGGGAGATATTTATGGTATTGTTTGAGAATAGTAGCAAGTATAAGAATTGGTAAAATACTATATGAATTGGGGAGATATGTAATTGATTGATGATATTAGAAATGGAAAATATATAAATATTCAGTTAATAGTTCATTAAGGGTAAAATTGCCACACCCTTTTCAAAGGCGGAAGCACGAGGTGTGATCTTGAAAGGTTCTCATTGCATACGAATGGTAAACATACTACATGATCATGAAATAACTCCAAATGCCATTAACATTACATACTTAAAAACATAAGTTAAGTTTTGAGTTTACATCACAGCATAAAACATTGTCTGAAAAGTTTACAACTTTATTTAAAGACTAACATCAAGGTTTTGACTCTCATATCCCACAAAAGATGGAATATAATAACCAAATCCCACAAAAACAGGCATCGGAATCTTGACACGACATGACTAAAACAAAAGCGACATCCTGGAGCAAGAGTAGGACCACACGCACATCCACTTTAGTTACCTGAAATACATGTGAGTTTTGAAAAATCGTCAACATAATGTTGATGTGAATTCATGCAGATTTCTGAAAACATTTAAGCATTCGTTATGGAAAACATGGTATGTAATTGTATGAAATAAGTATAAATGTAAATATAAGGAATACGAGATCGCCAATGGTTAGCTAGGCCATTAACATGTGTAACGGCATAGGAAGCATCCAAACCATAGGCATTTTTACTTGTCGATTCACGACTGTCGATTCACGACTGTCGATTCACGACTGTCGATTCACGACTGTCGATTCACGACTAGAGACACAAAAACACTGCTTGGTAAAAGAGTGGCCAAGAGTGTGGCTGCCTGAAACCCATTAGATCTAACCTTTTGTTCTGCGGTCTTGGTATGTAACTGATTAATGGTGCTTATGGCACCCTATTCGTGACATGATCTATAGTATCATCCCTTAGTTTTTGTATTTTACATACCATAGCACATGTATTTTCCCAAGTTTAGAAAACAATTAAAAGTTTAAAAGTGGAGACATGAACTCACAACTTTGCGTTTCCTACGTCGTAAACTTCACCGGTAGCGTCGTGACCTATACGTGTTCTATTAATGTTAGTCACTGGACTTGTATTACACAAGCACAAGTCACCATCTTTTGTTTATGTAAACTTTTCGAGGTAATTAGGTTGTTAAAAATAATTTATATTTTTAAATCTTCATGTATGTTAGTTATATTATTTTCCCAAAAATAAATATAAGTATTTTGTGAAATAATATTTCTAATATTATCTTTTTGTACAAGTATTCTTAGGAAAGTATACTTGTATTTTATGTAAATACTTGTGTATTTTGTATCATTCACTAAAAATCAATACTTTGATTTTTATTACTTTCCGGAATTATATTTCTTAAAAATAATATATTTTTAAGATTTGTATGAATTATATATATTTTGTCATGTTTAAAAAAAATATATATGGTTATTCTTGTTATCCACCCGATTTTTGTATAAATTCCAATACTTGGTATTGGTTATATATTTTTGTCCAAGAATATATTTTTAAGTTCATAACTTGTCCAAGTTAAATAATATGTTAAGAAATATATTTTCGTAAATATATTTTCTTGTATTTGCCCATGTATTTTGTATGTGTATTTTTGTATTTTTACTCCTTAGGACTATTTAGTGTATTTTCAAGTCCTAATACACTACTACATATAATACACATAATATACACTTAGCACAAAATTTGGTGATCACTATATATATATTTTCCCCTAAAAATATACATACTTAATATTAATTTTAACATGAAGAAATCACCATTTCTTGACTTGTCATTTTACACAAAAATTAGGGAAACCTTGGTAAATATTTTTAGGTGAATTTTTAGGGAATAAGTTTCACCAAAACTTATATTTTTCTAAGTGTCAAAATTTTATAAAAATTTTGACATAGTTTCCCTTAAAAATGAAGGTTTCCCATGATTTCAAAACATGTGTTTATTTTCTTTTCAATCACCAAAACAATTTTCAACAATAATCGTCAACAACATATACTAATTTCTTCATATGAAACATCATGGTGAACTTGATTCTTTTTAAAAATGTGTAGTCTTTTAGATCTACACTTAACATATTATGATCTTTCCAAAAATAAGTGTTCTTGTGATTTTTAAACAAACTTTTATGAAACTTTAATCCACTAACTCAATCATTCATGAGTTTTATGGTTTCAAAACTTTGTAAATCATGTTCTAAGACCACTTTTATGTTTATTAAAAAGGTCATTATTTTTAACATCATGTTAACCATGGATCTTTCAAGATCCATGCTTAATGGCTTTAGATCTTTCATAAACAAGCTTTATGTTAAATTTTTAACAAACTTTCCATGAGTTTTAGTTTCAAAAATTAGTTCTACACACACTTTATTACTTCAAGATTACAAGATTATGCATCAAAATTCATTTTTCATGTTCACATAATGCTTCATATGTTCATCTTCAAGTTTAACCATGGATCCTTCAAGATCCATGCTTAAACTTGGTAGATCTAAACTTTAACATACTTGATCTAAACATAAACACAAGATATAACATCAACAACTTCATTACATACACTAAAAATTCATGTAATCACTTATTTTCTTCATGAATATGTTAGATCTTCTCATTTTTAACATTAGAAGTTAAGTTGTTTAGATGGTGAAACTTGTACATAACATAAACATGACTTAAATTAGTGATCAAGAAGCTTACTACTAGCTCTAATGGCTAGGGAAGTGGCACAAAGATGAAGATGATGCACAAGGAAGGAAATGAGAGGTTAAAAGCACCACAAGGTGGTCCTTCAAGTTCTAGCACCATATACCTTCTTAAATGGCCTCCATACACCTTCTAGTAAGCTTGGATTGTGAGGAAGTGAAGTGAAAATGGATGTGTATGTGTGTGTGTGTTGAGCCGTGAGCAAGAAGAAGAAACAAGGAAGAAGATGGAGTGAATGAGGAAGTGTGATTAGTTTAGGATTTATAAGATCTTCCAAATATTTTTTTGGTATATTTGCTAGAATATTCCCCAACATAAGATCAAATAAAATCAAATAAAATCCCTATGTGGGACCCTTGTCCCAACCGTCCAAGGAGAAAGGGGGGTAAAGTGTAAAATTTGGTAAATTGAAGGTTTAAAGTGTAAACGAGGGGGTTTAAGTGTGTTTAGGTGTTTTCATGATTTTTAAGGTGTTCTAGCATCAATACTAGTTTAATAACATAAAAACATTACTTCTAGTCAAATTTTGATGTCCCGGTTATTGTCCGGTTGTTCGGTTTGTTACGGTTCGTTAAAGTGCTGAATTGCGCAGTTTCACTAAGTATGAAGCACTTTTTGTGGCAGTTTTAATTCCCGACACTTTGTAAGTTATTCTATACAATAAAACATAATTTCTTCATGATATTAATGTGTTTAAAAGCTGATTATAGCTGAATTAGTGCTGATTTATGCAGAATTCTTCATTTAAAGTGCGTTTCGGGTGTCTTTTAGTGCATAGTTTAGCTTCCGGAAAGTTTATATGTTAACCCTTGTATCCACACTTGGGTTTTAATGTATTTTAGATGTTGGACCTACTCCTAGGCCCTAATTCTATTATCTGACTGATTTCTGCAGAACTGCTGACACAGTGTGTCTTACCGGTGAGTTTACTAGTCTTTCTGACGCAACGCTAAAAGTAATGCATAAAGCAATATTTGAAGTATAAAATGTGCATGAATTCATATGTATAGCATGTAATCAGACAATGTTGACATTTAAGCACATACTTGCAGATAATAACTAAAATTAAAATAGTACGGAAATTACCGGTTTTGTGCCTGTTGTCATAGTCTCCCCCCGTTAAAAGAATTTCGTCCCGAAATTCAGGCTGAGTTATCTCCCGCAGGATCTTTCTCAAACAAATGGGGGTACTTGGCTTTGAACCGATCCTCACGTGTACTCGGGTCCGTGCTTAGAGTTCCAACGTACTTTGACAAGCTTAATGCGACTTCTCCTTGTCTTTTGGATCTTCCAATCCGTTACCTCAATGGGTTGTTCGGTAAATCGGAGTGTGTCGTCGATATGCACCTCATCCGCAGGGATGATCACTGTCTCTTGGGTTGAACTCTTCTTGAGGTTGGACACATGAAACGTATCATGTACTCCGTTAAGTTCATCCGGTAATTCCAACTTGTACGCCACGGTACCAATCCTTTCCAAGATCTTGAATGGTCTGATGTATCGTGGATTCAGCTTTCCACGTTTTCCGAACCTTGCTACACCTTTCCAAGGTGAGACTTTCAACAGAACTTTGTCTCCCACCTCGAATTCTAAAGGTTTCCGTCTTCGATCGGCGTAGCTCTTTTGTCGATCACGAGCCGCCTTGATGCGCTCTCGGATCTGCATGATTTTGTCGATCGTCTCTTGAACAAGTTCAGGACCAATCAACTGCTTGTCTCCAGCGTCTGCCCAACATAACGGCGAGTGGCATTTGCGGCCATAGAGAGCTTCGAACAGTGCGGCTTTTATGCTCGTATGGTAGCTGTTATTATAGGAAAACTCAACTAAAGGTAGATGAGTATCCCAGCTGCCGCCTAGATCCGTAACACATGCCCAAAGCATATCTTCTAGTGTTTGTATGGTCCGTTCGCTCTGGTCGTCGGTTTGTGGATGGAAGGTCGTGCTTAGATCTAGCTGAGATCCAAAGGCCTCCTGGAAGGATTGCCAGATCCTTGAGACAAAGCGTCCATCTCTATCTGAAATAATCGAGATAGGCACTCCATGACGCGCCACGATTTCCTTCAGGTACAGCTCAGCAAGCTTTCCAGTGCTATCCTTCTCTCGGATCGGTAGGAAATGCGCAGACTTCGTTAACCGATCAACTATCACCCATATCATATCATGCCCTCTAGGGGTCCTGGGTAATTTCGTTATGAAGTCCATCGAGATTTGCTCCCACTTCCACATGGGTATCTCGGGTTGTTGCAGTAGTCCAGACGGTTTCTGATATTCGGCCTTAACCTTGGCACAGGTTAGGCACTTTTCAACGTAGACAGCAACATCGCTTTTAAGCTTCGGCCACCAGTAGTATTCTTTCAAGACTTGATACATCTTGTCTAATCCTGGGTGGATCGAGTATCTCGACTTGTGAGCTTCATCAAATATGACTTCTGGAATACCGCCATAGAGCGGAACCCAAATACGCCCCATAAAGTATAAGATTCCCTCTTCGTTTGGCACCAGCTTATTCTCTATACCTCGGAGATATTCAGCTCTACGATTCTCCATCTTAAGAGCTTCTTGTTGGGCGTCATGAATGCGTGCAGTAAGGTTTGTTCGACTAGTCATTTCCAATGATCGAACTCTTAGGGTCTTAACCCTTTCTTTCCAACTTAAAGCGTCCGCTACTACATTCGCTTTTCCTGGATGGTACTTGATCTCACAGTCATAATCGTTCAGCAACTCAACCCATCGTCACTGGCGCATGTTCAATTCCTTCTGATCAAATATGTGCTGTAGGCTTTTATGATCTGTGAAGATTGTACATCGAGTACCATATAAATAATGTCGCCAGATCTTCAAAGCGAATACCACTGCGCCTAGCTCTAGGTCGTGAGTGGTATAGTTCCTTTCATGCACCTTCAACTGTCTTGAGGCGTAATCGATGACCTTTTGGCGTTGCATGAGCACGCAACCCAAACCTTGACGCGAAGCGTCGCAGTATACCACGAAGTCCTCAGTGCCTTCGGGTAAAGATAGTATTGGTGCATCGCATAGCTTGCTTTTGAGAAGTTGAAAGGCTTCTTCCTGCTTATTACCCCAGTCGTACTTCTTATCCTTCTGCGTAAGGGAAGTCAACGGTTGAGCTATCTTGGAGAAATTCTCGATAAATCGGGGGTAATAGCCCGCTAATCCCAAGAATTATCGAACTTCAGTTGGCGTTGGGGGCTTCCCAATTCTTTATCGCTTATATCTTGGCTGGGTCTACATGAATACCCTTCTCGTTCACAACATGACCAAGGAACTGTACTTCGCGAATCCAGAATTTGCACTTCGAGAACTTTGCATAAAGCTTCTCTTTCTTCAGTGGTTCCAAAATGGTCCTGAGGTGTTGCTCGTGCTCTTCTTTCGTTCGCGAATAAATCAGGATATCATCGATAAATACAATCACGAATTTATTGAGATATGGATTTCAAACGCGATTCATCAGATCCATAAACACTGCTGGTGCGTTCGTTAATCTGAATGGCATCACAAGGAACTCGTAATGCCCATAACGAGTCCTGAACGCAGTCTTTGGTATGCTATCTTCTTGGATCCTTAGCTAATGATATCCAGATCGAAGGTCAATCTTGGAGTAGTAACTCGATCCTTGCAACTGATCGAATAAGTCGTCAATCCTCTGTAGTGGATACCGATTCTTGACAGTGAGCTTATTCAACTCTCTATAATCGATACACATCCGCAGTGTTCCATCCTTCTTCTTCACGAACAAAACTGGAGCTCCCCAAGGCGTGAAGTTTGGCCTTATGAAACCTTTATCCAACAACTCCTGGAGTTGTGTAGATAATTCTTGCATCTCGGATGGTGCAAGTCGATATGGTGCCTTGGCTACAGGAGCGGCTCCTGGAACCAAGTCTATATGGAATTCGACTTGTCTTTGCGGAGGTAGTCTAGGCAAATCTTCAGGAAAAACATCAGGGAATTCCTTCACCACAGGAATGTCTTCGATTTTCGGCTCCTCGGCCTTCTTATCTACAACGTGCGCCAGGAATGCAACACATCCTTTCCTTAAGCACTTCTGCGCCTTCATACAATTGATGATTCGCAGAGGCGTGTCTCGTTTCTCTCCATGCACGACGAGTGTTTCATCATTCACAAGAGGGATGCGAATAATTTTCTCGTGACAAACAACTTCTGCCTTATTCTTGGATAGCCAGTCCATTCCGACCACCACATCGAAGCTACCCAATTAAACAGGTAAGAGGTCGATACTAAATCTTAGCTCGCCAAGTTCTAATGTACAACCCCTAACAACTTCGCCCGATTCAACAAGTTTACCATCGGCTAGTTCTATGGAATAAGGAATATCTAATCTACTAGATTCTATTCCAAGCATACGTTTAAATTCCATAGGCATGAAACTATAATCGGCACCAGTGTCAAATAGTATAGATGCAAAGTGATTGTTAACGAGAAACGTACCGGTGACCACATTAGGGTCCTCGCGTGCGTTCCTTGCTCCAATCACAAATGCTCGAGCCTGAGCATTGTTCTCCCTTGGGCAATCTTTCTTGAAATGGTCCTTGCTACCACAACCAAAGCATCCTTGGTTCTGCCCAGCTCCATTACCATTCCGGTTACCATTACCATTGCCATTACCGTTCCCATTACCAGCACCGTTTCGGTTTTCATTCCCGTTCCTATTACCACTTCCATTTCCTTTTCCCCAACAGTTCTCGGTGCGGTGACCCAGTTTTCCACACTTGTCGCATTTTGGGATGCGACAAACTCCTTCAAGGTGACGCTTGCACTGATTGCATTTGGGCAGAGTGCCCTGGTATCCTCTGGTAGGAGCGTCATTCATAGCTGCAAGGGCTTTCGCCTCCTTGGGTGGATTGGGTTCACGTTTCTTATTGTTGGCACTCTTGTTGTTGTTACGTGTTGCTTGACTCAGGTTTGAGTGCTTCCTCTTCTTGTCACCAGACGACTTAGCATGCGCCTCGGTCTTCTCAGTTGGGTTCAGCGATAACTTCTTCATACGGACAGCATCTTCAGTAAGGCTGACAGCCAGAGTTACAGCCTGAGTGATCATTTCAGGTTTAGCCGAAGTTACCATGTTGCGAAACTCTGGATCCAATCCCCATATGTAGCGCTCAATGCGCTTAAATTCGGGAGTCACTAAATAGGGGATCACTCTTGACAGATCATGGAACCTTCGAGTATAACCAACAATGTCCGCACCTTCCATGGAGAAGTTCCAAAATTCGGTCTCCAACCTTTGGAGTTCAGCACGAGAGCAATACTTCTCTCTCATTCTCTCCTTCAACTCATCCCAAGACATACCATACGCTGCATCATCTCCTAGGGTTTGGACTTGCAAATTCCACCAAGTCAAAGCCTCATCAACAAACAACCCAGTAACAAAAGTGACTTGCTGGTCCGCGGTACACTTGCTCATGCGGATAGTGGAATCAGTCTTCTCCGGCCAGCGCACAAAAGCCACTGCACCTCCAGTTCCATCGTAGTTCAGTGGCTTGCAGTCAAGAAACTGCTTCAAGGTGCATCCTGGAATTGATCAAACCAATTCACACGTGAGCAATTAATGAAACCATGAAACAAAGACCGTTCATAAATTTCACCATGTTTTAGCAAATCAGCTTAAGGTTACCTTGAGTTGTGTTTCCTCCAGATGAGTCTCCTTGACCATTACGTCTAGTACCGCTTGGTCCTCCACTGTGTTCAGTACGGTTCGCCTCGTACTGGGCGATAGCCTCGGAGATCCTTTCTTCCAGTAGGGAGTTCAGTTCTTCAGCAGTCCTCGGCAAAAGAGGAGGAGGAGGTTGATCAGAATCTCGATTGTTCACATTCTTCCTGGGTGCCATGTTCTGTCAGAACACAACACAACAGGGTTAGACATTTGTTTGATGTCATCATACAAGATAGTGGTAGTATATATACACATGCATATACCCACATAAGTAACATCAAACAACCCGCCAAACATATAAATCAATTCATACAGCACAAGCATGCATAAACAGATAAATACTGATGTGTCATAAGATATTCACCGAGTCTTTATACATATTAGGACAACTTGTTACATCATTGTTTGTGAAGAAAACAAAATGCATAAGGGTTACATCACCCCATAGCACAAGTTTAATACATATAAAGATAAAATATTTTTCTTTACATCGGTGGTTCTTGCCTTCATGTTGTACCCAAGCTCAGTTGTAGTTTTTATACCCAAAATACTACTCCAACAGAGTACCTAATAGGCTGGGGAAGAGGGTGAGGGTGGGGGTGTAGGGAAGGTCAAACTATGAAGATGGGTCACTTCATCCTCAAGCTCCTGAATTCGACGAATGAGGGAGCTAGTCAGAGTGGGAGTGTGGGAAGGTGTGGGTAAGAGTGGGTGGCACAACAGGCATAGTGTCATCATTATCACCAGTCAGGTAAACTCTCAGTCCTGCAGCAAAAAGGGCCGAAGATATCACTGAGTCGAAGGAATCGGCATCAGACTCGAGGTCAGAATCAGAAGGGACATCGGTAATGAACACAACAGGAGAGGCCACACCATACTCCAGGTCATCAACGAGAGACCAGTCCTCAACAGGGATCCGCAAAAGGAACAACATGGATAGGAATAGGTTCAACGAGATGTCCACCATCTGGATGTCCTATGATCTGCTGGCCAAGAAGAGGTAAGGGTAATGCTAAGACATCGTCGAGATCATCATCATCGGTTATCATCTCAGGGTCGGTCTCGAAGTCAGAGATGGAGGGGTAAAGGTAAAGCTAGGACATCATCAACGAAAGGGACATCGTCCTCAAAGTCTAGTGAGGCGAAAGGCTGAAAATCAACGAGATCATCATCATCAGATGCCACCTCCAGATGTCTCTCAGAATCAGATGTGAACACCTCCTGTGCTTGAAGCAATCTCGTCGGTAGAGACAATCATCATCGGGTCACTTCCTTCAGATGGGCTGCTGCTTTCAGACGAAGACATGTGTACCTGTAATATTCTATTCATAGTATATGTATATATTAACTATTACTTAATTAATATACAAATATTTATACACATTTTTGCAAGTAATGCTCAGTCAAAGACAAGTGCTACTCCAGTGCACCCCAAGTCTCGTAGTGTCCTTACTTGACTCTTTGAAAACAGTTTCAAGTAGTAGATGTCGCGGAAAGTTTTATGCAATGAAAACTTTTGAAAAATTGTTTTCGTGAGAGGATCCTAAAGATTGTAGTCTAGACTCGAGAAGGAATCTTGGTTCACTACAACCGCAGCTCTGATACCAATCTGTTACACCCCTTTCAAAGGCGGAAGCACGAGGTGTGATCTTGAAAGGTTCTCATTGCATACGAATGGTAAACATACTACATGATCATGAAATAACTCCAAATGCCATTAACATTACATACTTAAAAACATAAGTTAAGTTTTGAGTTTACATCACAACATAAAACATTGTCTGAAAAGTTTACAACTTTATTTAAAGACTAACATCAAGGTTTTGACTCTCATATCCCACACAAGATGGAATATAATAACCAAATCCCAAAAAAACAGACATCGAAGTCTTGACACGACATGACTAAAACAAAAGCGACATCCTGGAGCAAGAGTAGGACCACACGCACATCCACTTTAGTTACCTGAAATACATGTGAGTTTTGGAAAATCATCAACATAATGTTGGTGTGAATTCATGCAGATTTGTGAAAACATTTAAGCATTCGTTATGGAAAACATGGTATGTAATTGTATGAAATAAGTATAAATGTAAATATACGGAATACGAGATCGCCAACGGTTAGCTAGGCCATTAACATGTGTAACGGCATAGGAAGCATCCAAACCAGAGGCATTTTTACTTGTCGATTCACGACTGTCGATTCACGACTAGAGACACAAATGCACTGCTTGGTAAAAGAGTGGCCAAGAGTGTGGCTGCCTGAAACCCATTAGATCTAACCTTTTGTTCTGCGGTCTTGGTATGTAACTGATTAATGGTGCTTATGGCACCCTATTCGTGACATGATCTATAGTATCATCCCTTAGTTTTCGTATTTAACATACCATACCATAGCACATGTATTTTCCCCAAGTTTAGAAAACAATTAAAAGTTTAAAAGTGGGGACATGAACTCACAACTTTGCGTTTCCTGCGTCGTAAACCTCACCGGTAGCGTCGTGACCTATACGTGTTCTATTAATGTTAGTCACTGGACTTGTATTACACAAGCACAAGTCACCATCTTTTGTTTATGTATACTTTTCGAGGTAATTAGGTTGTTAAAAATAATTTATATTTTTAACTCTTCATGTATGTTAGTTATATTATTTTCCCAAAAATAAATATAAGTATTTTGTGAAATAATATTTCTAATATTATCTTTTTAGTACAAGTATTCTTAGGAAAGTATACTTGTATTTTATGTAAATACTTGTGTATTTTGTATCATTCACCAAAAAACAATACTTTGATTTTTATTACTTTCCGGAATTATATTTCTTAAAAATAATATATTTTTAAGATTTGTATGAATTATATATATTTTGTCATGTTTAAAAAAAATATATATATGGTTATTCTTGTTATCCACCCGATTTTTGTATAAATTCCAATACTTGGTATTGGTTATATATTTTTGTCCAAGAATATATTTTTAAGTTCATAACTTGTCCAAGTTAAATAATATGTTAAGAAATATATTTTCGTAAATATATTTTCTTGTATTTGCCCATGTATTTTGTATGTGTATTTTTGTATTTTTACTCCTTAGGACTATTTAGTGTATTTTCAAGTCCTAATACACTACTACATATAATACACATAATATACACTTAGCACAAAATTTGGTGATCACTATATATATATTTTCCCCTAAAAATATATATACTTAATATTAATTTTAACTTGAAGAAATCACCATTTCTTGACTTGTAATTTTACACAAAAATTAGGGAAACCTTGGTAAATATTTTTAGGTGAATTTTTAGGGAATAAGTTTCACCAAAACTTATATTTTTCTAAGTGTCATAATTTTATAAAAATTTTGACATAGTTTCCCTTAAAAATGGAGGTTTCCCATGTTTTCAAAACATGTGTTTATTTTCTTTTCAATCACCAAAACAATTTTCAACAATAATCATCAACAACATATACTAATTTCTTCATATGAAACATCATGGTGAACTTGATTCTTGTTAAAAATGTGTAGTCTTTTAGATCTACACTTAACATATTATGATCTTTCCAAAAATAAGTGTTCTTGTGATTTTTAAACAAACTTTTATGAAAGTTTAATCCACTAACTCAATCATTCATGAGTTTTATAGTTTCAAAACTTTGTAAATCATGTTCTAAGACCACTTTTATGTTTATTAGAAAGATCATTATTTTTAACATCATGTTTAACCATGGATCTTTCAAGATCCATGCTTAATGGCTTTAGATCTTTCATAAACAAGCTTTATGTTAAATTTTTAACAAACTTTCCATGAGTTTTAGTTTCAAAAATTAGTTCTACACACACTTTATTACTTCAAGATTACAAGATTATGCATCAAAATTTATTTTTCATGTTCACATAATGCTTCATATGTTCATCTTCAAGTTTAACCATGGATCCTTCAAGATCCATGCTTAAACTTGGTAGATCTAAACTTTAACATACTTGATCTAAACATAAACACAAGATATAACATCAACAACTTCATTACATACACTAAAAATTCATGTAATCACTTATTTTCTTCATGAATATGTTAGATCTTCTCATTTTTAACATTAGAAGTTAAGTTGTTTAGATGGTGAAACTTGTACATAACATAAACATGACTTAAATTAGTGATCAAGAAGCTTACTACTAGCTCTAATAGCTAGGGAAGTGGCACAAAGATGAAGATGATGCACAAGGAAGGAAATGAGAGGTTAAAAGCTCCACAAGGTGGTCCTTCAAGTTCTAGCACCATACACCTTCTTAAATGGCCCCCATACACCTTCTAGTAAGCTTGGATTGTGAGGAAGTGAAGTGAAAATGGATGTGTATGTGTGTGTGTGTTGAGCCATGAGCAAGAAGAAGAAACAAGGAAGAAGATGGAGTGAATGAGGAAGTGTGATTAGTTTAGGATTTATAAGATCTTCCAAATATTTTTATGGTATATTTGCTAGAATATTCCCCAACATAAGATCAAATAAAATCAAATGAAATAAAATAAAATTCCTATGTGGGACCCTTGTCCCAACCGTCCAAGGAGAGAGGGGGGTAAAGTGTAAAATTTGGTAAGTTGAAGGTTTAAAGTGTAAACGAGGGGGTTTAAGTATGTTTAAGTGTGTTTAGGTGTTTTCATGATTTTTAAGGTGTTCTAGCATCAATACTAGTTTAATATCATAAAAACATTAGTTCTAGTCAAATTTTGATGTCCCAGTTATTGTCCGGTTGTTCGGTTCATTAAAGTGCTGAATTGCGCAGTTTCACTAAGTATGAAGCACTTTTTGTGGCAGTTTTAATTCCCGATACTTTGTAAGTTATTCTAGACAATAAAACATAATTTATTTATGATATTAATGTGTTTAAAAGCTGATTATAGCTGAATTAGTGCTGATTTATGCAGAATTCTGCATTTAAAGTGTGTTTCGGGTGTCTTTTAGTGCATAGTTTAGCTTACGGAAAGTTTATATGTTAACCCTTGTATCCACACTTGGGTTTTAATGTATTTTAGATGTTGGACCTACTCCTAGGCCCTAATTCTATTATCTGACTGATTTCTGTAGAACTGCTGACACAGTGTGTCTTACCGGTGAGTTTACTAGTCTTTCTGACGCAACGCTAAAAGTAATGCATAAAGCAATATTTGAAGTATAAAACGTGCATGAATTCATATGTATAGCATGTAATCAGACAATGTTGACATTTAAGCATATACTTGCAGATAATAACTAATATTAAAATAGTACAGAAATTACCGGTTTTGTGCCAGTTGTCACAAAAATAGTCATTTAATAAGAGTTTTTAATGAAAATGTGAAATATGTAATATATATGGGTTAGGGAGGGGAAATATGTAATTGTTTTTTTTTTTTTTTTGGGGGGGGGGGGGGGAATATGTAATAAGCCAGCTTAAGAGGGGGAAATATGTAACAAGCCTGCTTGAGAGGGGGAAATATGTAATTGTTTTTTTTATTTGGGGAAATATGTAATAAGCCAGCTTACAACGGTGGGTCTGACCCATCTAAACGGTATATCTAAACCCGCTTGTAACTAAATGGACATGAATACATTCGCTTAAAACTCATTAAATGTACAGATTGCTTTCTGAATCTTTCGTACACTTCGCAGTTTGCACATTATAAATTTTTTTTTTTTTTTTTTTACGGTAAAGTCCCCATGACCCTCCGAAACACATGAACCCGAAACACACGCACATATTCGTGTAAATTTATGTAAGTATTGGTTATATATGCTAAGACCATGCGTAGTGGTTTGATAAATAATGTCCCCACCCTGGGGCGTTTTCTGCCATGTGGCAATCCAGTCAGCATGGGGGCATTATTGGGCGTTTTTGCAAAAGTGGCGTAGTGGAATAATGCCCATCCAATCATTACACAATGATTTATTTTTTTAAATTAAAAACTTTAAATACTTCATTATATTAAAAAAAATTACAATACTAAAAAATTACATTGCAAAATTTTAAGTTTTATAAAAGATCCAAATGAGACATTTAATAAACAAAACTTTAGGGACTGATATAGCATTTTTGAAACTTGAAATATTAAAGATATTGAAGTTTAAAACCACAGGGGCCTAAAGTGACAACTGAGCAAAGTTTTAAAACAAACCACCTGCCTCCATCCCTTCTTCTTCTTCGATACCCTGCAACAATATGAAAATTAATTGTATTTGACATGGAAAAAACTCATTGGCCAAACAATATGAAAAGAGGGACACTTGAGTGTGTTTTAAAGAACGCCGGAGGGGGGGTTTTGGTTCAATCACGTCGGTATAACTTGAGTTTGTACATTCCATCTCATCTTAGACCGTGGGGTATGGTGGGGCGTGGGTTGGGGGCATAGTGCGACACGTGGAGTATAGGGCACCCAAGACCAAAAGCCAATTTCAAAGGGGTATGGTGGGGCGTGGCTGGGGTGGCGTGGAAAAAAAACCCAATTTCAAAGGGCTAGTGCTCTTGACAAATGAGCTTCCGCCATGTCATGTGGGTAGTCCCGCCCAACGCCCAGGCTGAAACCACCGCCCAAGGGGCCACGCCGAAACCCAAGCCCACCCGGGGTGGTAACTTGGGCGTTTGTACCCAACCCACGCCCCATACCCCATAGTCTTATTATATATTTTTTTATTAGTTAATTTCGTCAGCTAATACGTAAAAAATATTAACAAGAGTATAGTATTTTTAAGTGACAGTATATATTTATTATATCTACACATATGTTTCTAAGAGCTAGTTACCTATTATTATTATAAAAAGTAAATACTGATAATACTAATAATAATAACTTAGTTATTTTTTTTGAAAAGCAATTTGGTACACCGAAATACCGTTTAACTAGCATTTAAACCACAACAAAAAAACCATTTAAACGCACGATACTTTTGTAGGGGACAAACACCATACTACTATAGCACTTAGGTCATAGCTAATAACTAAATATATATTTTTTTGGACAGCGAAGAACAACTGGCTAAACCCATGAAGAATAATGGGGTGTTCCCAAGGACCCCGAGTTCGAAACCTGTCCAGTGGTGCGCCCTCCATGCTTAAACCCGAAAAGTGACACTTGAGCAAGAGTCGAACTCGAGTCGCCGACAGAGAAAACTCCAAACTTGTGGGAAAACCTCTGGCTACTTTGCTGGGCGCTTGGTGGCTAACAAAATTATTTAAGATGTAATTTGTTCAATGTGAAATTAAAAATAATAAAAGAAGATACCTTATTACATTTTTCTTAAGAAGAATCTTGAGCGTGTTAAAGTTGACTACCACTTTATATTGGAGTAAATTGCCATTTTAGTCCCTGAGTTTTGTCCAAATTTGCCATTTTGATCCAAATAGTTTTTTTTTTTCATCTGGGTCCCTGACTTTTCACTTTTATTGCCATTTTGATCCAAACCACTAAAAATGTTTGGATCAAAATGGCAAATTTGGACAAAACTCAGGGACTAAAATGGCAATTTGGACAAAACTTAGGGACTAAAATGGCAATAAAGTGAAAAGTCAGGGACCCAGATGCAAAAAAAAACTATTTGGATCAAAATGGCAAATTTGGACAAAACTCAGGGACTAAAATGGCAATTTACTCCTTTATATTGACAAAATGATTAGATGACCCTATCCCTTGCCAAATTCCCTAACTACCTATATTGGGCTGCCACGTTAGTATGCAAGATTTCAAGCATATATATTTTATCATATCACATGACCTGCCGCCTTACATGTTATGTTACAATGACATAATAAAGTTATATGTTAAAATGATAAAAATGGATATTAGATTTTAATAATTCTAAGTTTTACCTGTTGGTTGATAATAATTCTAACTTTAAAAAATCTCTTCAACAATCAAAAATTTGGCCGTCATTGATCATTTCCAACATATAAGAATTTAGTCTACTCAATATATTTAAGGAGTTTTTTTTCCAAACTAGTATGGGTGAAAAAAGTATTTATCATTTTGGTGTTCCTTAAAAACTATTTACCTAAATGGTGTTTTCATTTTTTGCATTTACCTTTTCTTTTATTAACATATTAGACTTGTTTTTTATTTGTTTTGTTTTATTTATTCGGCCAGTCCATTTTAATTATTCCTTTTTAGGTTTAAATTCATTAAATCAGGTATTTTTATCTGTCAAACGACTATAGTGTTTTTAGATCATCCCAAATAATTTAACAATGAAATAAAACAATTAATCAAACATTAAAACCTGATTCGCCACCGGTCTCGATATCAAATAAAAACCAAAAGAAATGTCAAATAAAGCCAAGTTGCTACCGGTCTCAATTTCTTATAAAAGCGAAAAAATGTTAAATAAAAGCGAGTCACTACCGGTCTTTATATCAAACAAAATAAAAGGTTTAATATGGTTCATATTAAAAACACGTTTGTTGAGCGAGGATAACCATTTTTATCTAGTTTTGAATCTGTATGAAATACTACATTAAATTGGATTCATTACGTAAAACAAACCCATTTTTTTTAAATATGAAATTTGTTCGCTACGTGTTCCATCATAAAAATTATAAAATCACAAATAAAGTCAACATTAATGCTATGTAATCATTCTGTTTCATGTTACAAGTTAGGGGCTGTTTGGTAGCCTCTGAATGGTCATTAAGAGACTACCTCTTAATGGAACCATTAAGAATTTTACCAATGAAAAGGTAGAAGAATGTGACATGTGATGATTTACCATTCACAGGTTACCTCTTAACCATTCAGATTTGAGGTTACCTCTTATTCATTCAGAGGTTTTAAACCATTAAGATGTAGCATCTGAATGGTCATTAAGAGGCTACCAAACAGCCCCTTAATGTTAAAAATTCTAATCTTTATGGTCGATCATAAAAATAAAATGATGAATTCACAAATCAAATCCACGAAGTTAACGTAAGAACTATGTAGTCCCACTTTTCCATATTAAAAGCTAATTTAAAGATTTCAATCTCTATTCGATTAAATCAAATATAAAAAATAATCTGATTAAGTATTCAATTGAAATGTCGGGTCTTTCTTTTTTTATGATTTTAGTAAAGAAAAAGTAAACACAATATAAAATAAAGGAAAAACACCATTTTGGTAAATAGTTCTTAAGGAACACCAAAATGGTAAATATTTGTCCACCAACATTAGTTTAGGAAAAAACTCTATATTCAAGAGCACCTGTACACTCCTTAATTAATTTAAGTGCACCTATGTTAGAAAATGATCAATGTGGGCCAAATTTTTACAAGCTGGGATCGTTGGAGGAAATTTTCAAAGTTGGGATTATTATCGGCGTGAAACTTAAGATTATTAAAATCCAATAACCCTAATAGAAACAATTATATAATTTGTTTTTATTTAAATTATGATTTTTACTGGGTCTCTGTATTTTCTTCTCTTGTTTGCGATTGATTAATGAGTTTGCTAAACAATACATAAGAGGAGTTTGTGACCGTTGGTTATAGATAATTTCAATCCCATACGTAATTGTTATTACCCATTGTATATTATTATGTGTATGAAAATTTATCAAACATGATCTTCATTAACTGCAAAATTGTTTTTTTTTTTTAACGACAAATTTGGATCACTGATTGAATGGGTAAGGTCTCAAAAACTTCGTGCTAAGTGTTTAGGACCAGTGACGGGCCCATAAATTTTTCCATGGGGGTGCGGAACATTTTTAAAAATTTTAGGCCCCTAGGTACATAAGTAAAAAAATCGGTTGTATCAGGTCGGGTCATGTAAGACAAAATAACATCAAACTAAATTTATATATTTGGCAAACACGTCAAACTTTGTACAAACATAATTAAAACGTCGCCCTACGGGTTTTCATTTTTTGAAATCTATCCAAAACATCATCTAAAGCTACTTTCTTAAGCAAGTCTTTCTCTATATAACATACACAACTATCACTTAAATTCTCATCCCCAATCCAATTACGCAAGTCGGTCTTCACATTCTTCGTTGCCGAAAAACATCTTTCAACGGTTGCGGTTGCGACGGGTAATACGAGAACAAGCTTCAATAACCGATATACCAATGTAAAAGTTACGTGAATATTTGTTGAAACCATTAACCTTACAAGACTTGACAAACCATCCAAAACACGCGATCCGATTTTGAGCTATACTCTAACCATCCCTTATACTCATGTTTGTTATACCATTCTTCCTTAAATTTTCTTAACTCGTCACCTTGAAACGTTGTTTGTGGGAATTTGATACCTCTTGGTTGATACGGTCCTCTTAGTATATATGCCCTTCTAATCTCATCCCGTTGATTCACGTTATATGATTTTATCGGCTTGCGATCATACGGATCCGAAGGAAGAGTATCCAAATCAATTAGTTCGGAAGATGTATCCACTTTCCTCTTGAGAAATCGCGCCATAACGTCCCTACTCATGGTTCCTATCACAATCAAATTGATCCATGACCATAAGTTCATCGTTCCATAACCTTTTTGTTTAATTTTAACTTTCAACTATTCAAGCAATCAAGCCCTAGAATTGTTTAATCACCCCTAAAAATCATCTAAATAACATAATCATCATAATAATCATCTAAAGCAGTAAAGCAACGACTAAACACACGATTTTTCAAACATATTTAAGAATTTTATTACCCCTTTTCTACCTTAGTATCAAGTAAAATCATCAAAATAAACAATAAAACTTACCCTTTGAAGATCGCCGGTTGGTTTTCGTGCGGATTCCGATCAGTTTCTGGTCAGAATCCGGCCGTGATCGACGGATCAGTGCTGCTGTGTTGCTAGACTTGCTGATGATGATGAATGTCGCTGGGCAGGAGGCAGAACGCAGAAGGGCGGGATGATGGAAATTGAAGGGGTTTTGGGCTTAAGTTTATTGTTTTATTTAAGTTATGTTGGGTAATGGGCTACAAATGTTAGTGAGCTAATGTATAAGGTAACATAATAGGTTAAGGTTTGGTTTGGGTTTGAGTAGTATAAGTGTATATAATGTATTAATATAGGTAGTTTTTTTATAAAAAAGCAGACTTTACTAAAAAAATTTATAATATAAATCCATAATATTTTTTTACCTATGGTGTGCGGACGAAAAATTCCAAGGGATGCGACCAAAAAATTCCAAGGAGTGCGGAAGAAAATTTCCAAGGGGTACAGACGGGATTTTCGTCGGAAATTAACATAATTTTTTTTTCTCAGGGGTGCGCCCGCCCACCTTGGCATGGGACCATACCACAACCTCACCCTTCGAACTCTCTTTAGACCTAGCGCGACCGCACACTGGTCCTACAAAGAGAATTCGGAAGGAAAACAATAATCAACACCTGCGCGCCAAAAGGAGAATAACAAATCCTTGCGCTTATCTCCATATCAGACAGGATAAAATCCTAGCTATGTATTTCCGCGTAACTAATATCCAGACTTGGATATTAATAAGCTTCTTTGTTGCCACAGAATAAACATAAAGAAGAGGCACACATGATTACAGCCACAATCTTCTAGAAGGCTCCATCGTGCACCACCAAGTCGGTTATAACCGAATGGCCACGTGGCATCATCCCAGGCCCTCTTGAAGTCACGATGATGGCATGGAATTGAAGAGATATCTTCACTTGCCCACTTTCCATGTGACAAAACCCCAATCGTCGATCAACATCACGATCCGTGTGCATACTCAAAATCGTTAAGCGATTAACGGAGAGAAAATAACCGCCTACGGAAAAAGCACTTTCCGTCGATATTTCACTAACGAGTTTTCCGGCCCAAAACTTCGGCTATAAATAGAAGGATAATTCAGGTACAATTCTTAAGTCACATTCACTTCAAATTCACTTCTTCTTCTTCATCAAACATGTACTTATTCTCACGCCGGAGGGTGGTCACGGAGAGAACCCCCATTCTCCCCCTGGCGAGTCTAACGGTGGTTGTTTTGCAGTTACTGTAAGAGGAAGAAGATCACTCACCCACGAATCGGACGAGAAGAGATAACCCCTTTTATGCAGATTCAAACCCCCTGGTTCAGTTGATTTCGGTCAATTAAACCAGTGTTTCTTCATTGGCGCCCACCGATTTCTCAGTTTTATTCATCTCCTCTTGTTTCGATTCATTTTTTTTTCATTCTCTGTTTCATATGACAGAGAACTTGTCAATTCACCCATCAGGTCCTTGATCTGAAGTCAAGGGTACTGAAACCCGAGATATCCAGATCGACGGAATCGTGGGCAACGAAAAAAACAACATAAGTGATCTCGAGAAAAAGGGCTCCAGGGTACAAATGGGAGTTCGTAATCGCCCAGATCTACTTACAGAGGAAACTCCATAATATTGGTTTACCAGGTTCCAAAAAGCCATGAACCAAATTTTTGCACAAAATACCAGATCTGAGTTAATATTGTGACAACCGGTGATTTACGGCTCTTAATTATGTGATTAACAGGTGATTAAAGCGATAATAAATAGTGTTTACGATGCAAATTAACTTAATTAAGCCTTTGGAGTGCCTAGGAACGCTTATCCGACTCTACAGTACGCGTATGAAGATTTGCGTGGAATATGCGGAACATCAAATGACTACGGACTGATACCGTACAAAATACTGACAACGCCACTATTATACGCCTCTAATTTTAAAAATTTTATGCTTTCGACACTTATGGAGTTTGGGTTGCGATATCGGGTCTCGTAGGAATTACGGACCGCTTAAACGCGGGGATTGAGCTTGTGGGCCCTGGGCCCAAGCCCAAAACCCACAAGCCTAAACCTGCACATAACAAACAAGATCTCTATGAAATCTTATAAAATCTTACAAAATCTTTACAAGATATTCTCAAAATCTCATCAAGATCTATACAAGATCTACAAAATCTATTCAAGATCTCTATAAAAACCCTAAGTGTATAAGGGCATGTTTGGCTTTCCTTATTTTCAACTTCTTGAAAAGGACTTTTGCAAAAAAAAAGTCAGAAAATCCGGACTTCTACGTGAAACAAAGGACTTTTGCCAAAATAAGGAAAGCCAAACACCTCAAAAAAAGACTTTTGCCTCAAAAAAAAAAAAAAAAAAGGACTTTTGGCTCAAAACAAGGAAAGCAAAACATGCACTGTGTAAACCTTATCTTTCATTTTGAAGTCTCAGATCAATACACACACAAAGAATAAGGTCTTTCTCTCTCTCTCGATTTCAAATAAGCAGACAACAAAGCCAAACATCCAATTGTCTCCTCCTCTCCCACTCGACACCCCCCTCCTCCGATCTCGCTCTGTTTTTCCAACGAGCACACCCCCCTAAACCACCTCCTCCCTCTTCACCTTTAACCACACCGCCCCCCCCCCCCCCCCCTCTCTGTTTGGTGTATCGGCCGACCACCACCACCACCACCGTTTGGTGGTGGTGCGATGACGAAACGAAGAGAGAGACATAGCGAGAGGCTGAGAAGAGAGAGAGTAGAGAGAGAAAGAGGCTGACAAGAGAGAGATCGGCGACTAAGGGCAGCGCCGCCGTCAGCGGCGGGGTGGTGTCCGTTCTTGTTCCGACGAGTTCCGGTAAAAATACCACCTACTTTCTTTACTTTTCATATTTTTTTTCTTTTTAGATTGTTAATGGTGGTGATCTGTTGCTGTTGATGATTTCTGTTGATTTCGAAGATGATTGACGATGACAGTGATGATGGCTGTGGTGGACGCCGGATTTTCGGTCCGGTCCTCGATGACAACTGCTCAGTTCCGATGATGAAGTTTTGGGTCCAGGTTATGTTTGGGTCAGCGCGGTTCGGGAGTCTCGGGTTTATTCGGTTCAGTCAAGTTCGGATTCACGATGGATATCGGCTCATAATCGGGATTTTGGGTCAAACCCGGTTGACTCGGTCCACACCCGAGTCAACTCGGGTCAACAGCAGGTTAAGAGTGCTCAACAGTCAACGGGTCGGGTCTCGGGTCAGATTTCGGGTCAACTCAGCTTACGGGTCAACTCAACTCGGTCAAACCCGGTCAACTCAGTCAAATGGTTCGACATTTCGACGCGAAGACTTGGTAAAAATAAACGACGCGTTTAATATTTACATTTTTTTTAGTTTTGACTATTTTCGTGAAAACGAGCTCGAACCGAACAAATTAACGAATTCTTAGTTAATATTTACTTAGATTTATTTAGCATTTCGTTTATATAAATTAATTACATAAAAATATTGTTGAATCTTGTTGAACTTTGAAAATATAACAACAACTTGTGTTGTCGGGGCCGTCCAAAAACAGAGGAAACTCTGCCCGGTTTTTCGAGAAATTAAGTAAGCAAAACTTGTTTTATTGTAAAAACAAAACAATCGGCTTTAAGCGACTTTTGAAAAAAAGATGTAAATGCATATTATTTTCGGCAACGCAATATAACTTACAAAACATATTCATAACTTTTCGACCAGAGCTGTATTTCAAGTCAACCAAACTTGCTAGTTTATAAAACAAGTACAACAAATTATATTGTTTCAAGTGTCGAATAATACGACTTCTTTTCATAAAAATAAATATAGTGTATATTTATTTCAACAATCAAACAAGACGACCCTTTTTATAAATAAATATAGTTACATATTTATTCCGACAACAAACAAACCGAATTCCTTTACAAAAATAAATATAGTTATATATTTATTTCGAAAATCTTGCAACTCGGACTATTTTATTAAGTAAATATAACTTTTATATCGAACGCCTAAACGGCATATACCTATATTTTGATGACGACCATACAAGACACGATATATGATACGAGTTGTATATTAATTTTATATATTCGTTACATATACTTACAACTTCTCAAGACGGCTAACGCGAATATAACTTAATCATTTTCATTAAGTTAACAACAAACCGTCGAATCGTTCAGTCAACGATTCGGTAGAGCTCGGTGACACGTAGTTCAGTTACCGCTTTTGTTTAGAAACTTATAAGATATTCCATGTTAGGAATATTGTAGAATGTACGCTAGCAAGTCTCGTCTTGGAAACGACATCAAGAAGTCGTATTTAGCTAGCTTTGCATATGGAAATTCAGGTGAGTTCATAACCCCACCTTTTTACAGTTTTACATTTTTCTAAATGTTTTCGGGGTGGAAAGACATGCACTTTTTGCAAAGCATACAAGAATTACATATTTCTAAACCATTTTACACGCAAGTTTTAACAGACACAATTGGTTTACGAAAAGCTTATGTTTTATACCGGTTTTTCAAACAAACGTATTTTTCGAAATGTGCTTACACACGAATTCTAGTTTTCTAAACTACGGGAAAATACAAGTACAAAGAGGTACATTAAACTAAGGAATGACACAATAGATCATGTCATGAATATGGTAACATAAGCACCATTAATCGTGTACATACTAAGACCGCAGAACAAAAGGTTAGATCTAATGGGTTTTCGGGCAGCCACACTCTTGGTGATAACTAGTACCAAGCAGTGCTTTTGTGTCTCAGTCGTGAATCGACTACTAGAAAAATGCCTATGGTTTGGATGCTTCCTATGTCGTTACATATGTTAGTGGCCTCGCGAACCATTAACAATCTCGTATTCCTTACATATACAGAACTCAATTTCAATACGTCTTTATAAATTACGTACCATGTTTTATACAAATTCAAAGCCTAGAATTATGCAGGCATGAAGTCAAAGTCAGGGTGGGCATTGACGGTTACACAAACTTTACAAATACAAGAGTTTACAAATACATGGTTTTACGAACATAAAGCGTTACAAATACAAAGTTTCCATATAACATGACAAGAAAATGATTTTTAAATTCGTTTTCTCAACAATATTTCAAAAACCAGTTATTCAAAAAGATTTATTTCAAATCTTTTACAAACAAACTATGAACTCGCTCAACTTTATGTTGACTTTTTTTCTTATGTTTCTTTCTCAGGTTACTTTTCAAAGATATGGCACGGTTGGAATATGAGAATCATCAAGAGTCGAGTACTTAGTGGGCGTTCATTTTCTAGAAGTCTTAGCTTATTTTGCTTCCGCTGTGCAATGAAGATACCAGTCCAGTCACGCCAGCTCTGATAATTTCAGGGTGTGACAGATTGGTATCAGAGCTATAGGTTACAGCGAATAAGGTTTTCTGTAGGAATACCTGGGCTCTAACCTCACTTTCCTCTGGGAACTTAGAATATTAAAACCTGAATACATACAGAACGCCTAAGACTCGAATATGGTCTCCAACCGTTGCCGAAAAACAAACAATCAAAATTTTGTTTTCAAACATACGCTATTGTGGTGTTTTACACACGGTACATAAAACAATTACATACAGTACACAAAACTCTGAGAGTTTAGGAAACATGCATTTAGGACCTTCAGAAACTCATGTTGAAGTTCATTAAAGGTCATCACGTAGGAACCCCGTTTATTAACTCGGGCAGACGCCAATATTATGCTATCTCTGCGGTTTTAGTAAATCGAGCAGGTAACCTACGCAAAACGAAGCACAGGCGTGCAAGAGTTTACGAGTCTCTAGCGATGCATCAACGGAGGTTGAAGTACGTTACATACGACTTTCGAGGAAGCGGTGGTTTGGCACGCGGTCCTGCAAACGACACGAGTCATGCTAAGGAGAGAGGTATGTCTCCGCAGTCCCCCTAACTCAATAATGACGAATACGCTATGTTCGACATTCCATGGTAATGTCACCTAACAACCGGTCATCACATGAAACCCCGGGTAAAGTCCTCAAATTTCTTTTATTGAAATTTCGACTTTCACATTTACTGAGTAGATTTTTGTATCTCTACTCCTCTTAATGGTCATTGTATCACGATCATTTCTTTCAGTATAGCGAATATTCATTTACTGAGTAGATTTTCGTATCTCTACTCCTCTTATGTTACGCATGCATCGTTTGTTACGCACGTGGTTTCGTTTCAAATAAGCGTTTCAATTGCTCCGAGTCGTAGTAGACTTGTTTGGTCTACGACTCCATTAAGTTGTTTGTTGATTTCGACACCTTGTGGTGATCTTTTCACTTATTTGAAGCTTGTGCTAAACTCGTTTACATATCTCATGCACGGATTTAATTATTTATTTATTGATTTGCTTTAAATCCGCTTCAATTCATCATGCTTAAGCGGTCTTAACACAATCGTGTGTTAAGACAATGGTACACAAATTCATTCTATATTCCGGTGTACCTACTAAAGTTTCTTTCAACATCATCAAATATTTTGCGATATTTATTGCTTCTTCGTCTACGATCGAAAACACTATTTCTTTGGTATTCCATTTTCAACAGAAAATCCTATGATGTCATTTGAAACAAACTTTCAGATTTACTTTATTGCGCTTTCATTTGATTTCAAACACGGTGAAGTTGTTTGATCACCGCTATTATTGGATTATTTAAATCACTACGACACCTTGTGGTGTCGGTATAAACTTGTAGCTTGAGCTAATCATGATTGAGCGTCTCATGCAAAACACAGGTGATACTTGTTCGATCACACCTATTATTAAATTGTTTCATTCATTGCGACACCTTGTGGCGTCAGTATAACTTGCAGCTTGTGCTGATCATGATCGAGCGTTTCATGCAAAGCTATTTCATTGAACTTGTTGATTCTAAGTTCCATTTAGTGGATGTTATCGTTTCTAGAATTCATTTGCATATTGTAAACGTCCACTTGGAATTCTATTGGTTGAAATTCCTCTTTTAATGGACCCCTGTTAACTTGGTCACCCTGGTGACTGTATCAGTATGTCTCGTTTCCTTTGACATTATTCGTATTTACTTACGCATAACGTAACTCTAAGGAGTTGACGTAATCTAAATTTCGAGGACGAAATTTTATTAACAGGGGGAGAATGTGACAACCGGTGATTTATGGCTCTTAATTATGTGATTAACAGGTGATTAAAGTGATAATAAATAGTGTTTACGATGCAAATTAACTTAATTAGGCCTTTGGAGTGCCTAGGAACGCTTATCCGACTCTACAGTAAGCGTATGAAGATTCGCGTGGAATATGCGAAACATCAACTGACAACACCACTATTATACGCCTCTAATTTTAAAATTTTTATGCTTTCGACACTTATGGAGTTTGGGTTGCGATATCGGGTCTCGTAGGAATTAAGGACCGCTTAAACGCGGGGATTGAGCTTGTGAGCCCTGGGCCCAAGCCCAAAACCCACAAGCCTAAACCTGCACATAACATACAAGATCTCTATGAAATCTTATAAAATCTTACAAAATCTTTACAAGATATTCTCAAAATCTCATCAAGATCTATACAAGAGGATCATGATCAAATACAAAGGATCCTAATTGTAAGAAGTGTAAGAAGGATTTATAGAGTGACAAGTGTCCAATAACCTAAAAAAACCAACTACACAAAAAAAAAACCCACTAAAAAAAAAACCTTAAACATCCACCACCACCAAACCCCCCCCCCCCCCCCCCACATCACCAACCCAAAAAAAAAAAAATTTTTTTTTTTTTTTTTTTTTGCCGAGGGGGTGGGGGTTTAGGTTTTTGGGTGGTGGTAGGGGTGGGTGTTTAGTTTTTTTTTTATATTTTTTTTAGGTTTTTGGGTGGTGGTGGGGGTTAGGTTTTTTTTAGGTTTTTGGGGGGTGGAGGTGGGGGGGGGGGTTAGTTTTTTTGGTGAGGTATAGTTTTTTTTTTGTTTTTTTTTGCGCGCGGGGGGGGGGGGGGGGGGGTTTAGGTTTTTGGGTGGTGGTGGGGTGGGGTGGGGTGGGGGTAGGTGTTTAGGTTTTTGGTGGTGATGTAGTGGGTTTAGTTTTAGGTTATTGGACACTTGTCACTCTATAAATCATTCTTACACTTCTTACAATTAGAAGCTTTTGTAGAATAACTTGACCCCTATACAAGATCTCCAAAATCTATTCAAGATCTCTATAAAAACCCTAAGTGTATAAGTTTAGTGTAAACCAGCCCCACCCCTTGTGGTGTGGTGGTGCTAACATGGGTATATAAATTCTAACATGGAGGTCAGGGGTTCGATCCCTGCTTTGGTGGTTTCTAACATTTAACATTTAGCCGTTCAAAAAAAAAGCGTAAACCTTATCTTCCATTTTGAAATCTCAGATCAATACACACACAAAGAATAAGGTCTTTCTCTCTCTCTCTCGATTTCAAATAAGCAGACAACAAAGCCAAACATCCAATTGTCTCCTCCTCTCCCACTCGACACCCCCCTCCTCCGATCTCGGTCTGTTTTTCCGACGAGCACACCCCCCCTAAACCACCTCCTCCCTCTTCACCTTTAACCACACCCCCCTTCTCTGCTTGGTGTATCGTCCGACCACCACCACCACACCACCACCACCGTTTGGTGGTGGTGCGATGACGAAACGAAGAGAGAGACAGAGCGAGAGGCTGAGAAGAGAGAGAGAGAGAGAGAGTAGAGAGAGAAAGAGGCTGACGAGAGAGAAAGAGGCTGACGAGAGAGAGATCGGCGACTAAGGGCAGCGCCGCCGTCAGCGGCGGTGACGGCGGTGCTGTCCGTTCTTGTTCCGACGAGTTCCGGTAAAAATACCACCTACTTTCTTTACTTTTCATATTTTTTTTCCTTTTAGATTGTTAATGGTGGTGATCTGTTGCTGTTGTTGATGATTTCTGTTGATTTCGAAGATGATTGACGATGACAGTGATGATGGCTGTGGTGGACGCCGGATTTCCGGTCCGGTCCTCGACGACAACTGCTCAGTTCCGATGATGAAGTTTTGGGTCCAGGTTATGTTTGGGTCAGCGCGGTTCGGGAGTCTCGGGTTTATTCGGTTCAGTCAAGTTCGGATTCACGACGGATATCGGCTCAGAATCGGGATTTTGGGTCAAACCCGGTTGACTCGGTCCACACCCGAGTCAACTCGGGTCAACAGCAGGTTAAGAGTGATCAACAGTCAACGGGTCGGGTCTCGGGTCAGATTTCGGGTCAACTCAGCTTACGGGTCAACTCAACTCGGTCAAACCCGGTCATCTCAGTCAAATGGTTCGACATTTCGACGCGAAGACTTGGTAAAAATAAACGAAGCGTTTAATATTTACATTTTTTTTTTGTTTTGACTATTTTCGTGAAAACGAGCTCGAACCGAACAAATTAACGAATTCTTAGTTAATATTTACTTAGATTTATTTAGCATTTCGTTTATATAAATTAATTATACAAAAATATTGTTGAATCTTGTTGAACTTTGAAAATATAACGTCGGGGCCGTCCAAAAACAGAGGAAACTCTGTCCGTTTTTCGAGAAATTCCGTAAGCAAAACTTGTTTTATTGTAAAAACAAAACAATCGGCTTTAAGCGACTTTTGAAAAACAAGATGTAAATGCATATTATTTTCGGCAACGCAATATAACTTACAAAATATATTCATAACTTTTCGACCAGAGCTGTATTTCAAGTTAACCAAACTTGCTAGTTTATAAAACAAGTACAACAAATTATATTGTTTCAAGTGTCGAATAATACGACTTCTTTTCATAAAAATAAATATAGTGAATATTTATTTCAACAATCAAACAAGACGACCCTTTTTATAAATAAATATAGTTACATATTTATTCCAACAACAAACAAACCGAATTCCTTTACAAAAATAAATATAGTTATATATTTATTTCGAAAATCTTGCAACTCGGACTATTTTATTAAATAAATATAACTTTTATATCAAACGCCTAAACGGCATATATCTATATTTTGATGACGACCATACAAGATACGATATATGATACGAGTTGTATATTAATTTTATATATTCGTTACATATACTTACAACTTCTCAAGACGGCTAACGCGAATATAATTTAATCATTAAGTTAAGTTAACAACAAACCGTCGAATCGTTCGGTCAACGATTCGGTAGAGCTCGGTGACACGTAGTTTAGTTACCGCTTTTGTTTAGAAACTTATAAGATATTCCATGTTAGGAATATTGTAGAATGCACGCTAGCAAGTCTCGTCTTGGAAACGACATCAAGAAGTCGTATTTAGCTAGCTTTGCATATGGAAATTCAGGTGAGTTCATAACCCCACCTTTTTACAGTTTTACATTTTTCTAAATGTTTTCGGGGTGGAAAGACATGCACTTTTTGCAAAGCATACAAGAATTACATATTTCTAAACCATTTTACACTCAAGTTTTAACTGACACAAATGGTTTACGAAAAGCTTATGTTTTATACCGGTTTTTCAAACAAACGTATTTTTCGAAATGTGCTTACACACGAATTCTAGTTTTCTAAACTACGGGAAAATACAAGTACAAAGAGGTACATTAAACTAAGGAATGGCACAATAGATCATGTCACGAATATGGTAACATAAGCACCATTAATCGTGTACATACTAAGACCGCAAAACAAAATGTTAGATCTAATGGGTTTTCGGGCAGCCACACTCTTGTTGATAACTAGTACCAAGCAGTGCTTTTGTGTCTCAGTCGTGAATCGACTACTAGAAAAATGCCTATGGTTTGGATGCTTCCTATGTCGTTACATATGTTAGTGGCCTCGCGAACCATTAACAATCTCGTATTCCTTACATATACAGAACTCAGTTTCAATACGTCTTTATAAATTACGTACCATGTTTTATACAAATTCAAAGCATAGAATTATGCAGGCAAGAAGTCAAAGTCAGGGTGGGAATTGACGGTTACACAAACTTTACAAATACAAGAGTTTACAAATACATGGTTTTATGAACATAAAGCGTTACAAATACAAAGTTTCCATATAACATGACAACAAAATGATTTTTAAATTCGTTTTCTCAACAATATTTCAAAAACCGGTTATTCAAAAAGATTTATTTCAAATCTTTTATAAACAAACTATGAACTCGCTCAACTTTATGTTGACTTTTTCGCATGTTTCTTTCTCAGGTCACTTTTCAAAGATATGGCACGGTTGGAATAGGAGAATCATCAAGAGTCGAGTACTTAGTGGGCGTTCATTTTCTAGAAGTCTTAGCTTATTTTGCTTCCGCTGTGCAATGAAGATACCAGTCCAGTCACGCCAGCTCTGATAATTTCGGGGTGTGACAAATATACAGCAGATCTGATACCCAAAAAAGTACAGCACAAAATCCAGAAGAGACCAATCATCAGGGAGTTGAGACAAGGCAGATAAACATGGTGCAAGGAGGTCCCTCACGAAGGCCGAACAAACGAAGCCATAATCAGCATTGGCGAGAGCAACAAGTAGTCTTCCCTGTTGTCCATGGAGGTCCTCAGGAAGAACGTCCAGTAATTATCACTGGTATCTTCGGTCATTACCGAACCGATTATATGTTCATAGATCCAGGAAGTTCAATAGATATAATCTATGAACAATGTTTTAAACAACTCGACCCAGAGGATAAGGCACGCTTAAAACCAGTCGATTTTCCTCTCACTGGTTTCTGTAACGAAACTGTCTTCCCGCTAGGTCAAATTGCCTTCCCTGTGACTCTCTCAGATGGCGAACACTCACGTACTGTCACAGTGAATTTCATGGTTATGCCTGCAACGTCACGTCATGACGTACTACTGGGGAGACGTTCTCAGAGAGAATTCAGCATGATCACCTCTATACCACATGCTGCTTGCGGTTTCCCAATGGAAACCGGGGTAGCAATTTTGTATTCCAGCAAGGAAGTTATGTACGTCGACGATGAACCACCAGCAAAGGTCGCCAAACCTTCAACATCAAATGAACCAGAAAAATGGGTTCTCAACGAGGAACATCCAGAAAAAAATATTTTGCTAGGGCACGCCATCTCCTCGACAATCCGGATAAAACTAAAGGAGCTACTCTCCAACAATAGGGACATCTTCGCTTGGACCCCTGCGGACATGACTGGAGTACCACGAGATATAGCGCAACACTGCTTAAACGTCCGACCTTCAGCAGAACCCGTTGCGCAAGGAAGGCGCAGTCTCTGCACAGAAAAGGCAGAAGCAATGAACGAGCAAGTAACAGAAGTACTTAACGCCGGGATCCTGCGCGAAGTACAGTACCAAACCTAGGTCGCCAACCCAGTAATGGTCCAAAAACACAATGGCGGGTGTCGCATGTGTGTCGACTTCAAAGACCTCAACAAAGCCTGCCCGAAAGACTGCTATGCACTTCTGGAAATAGATAAGAAAGTCGACTCTCTAGCATACTTCCGCTGGAAGTGTTTTCTAGACTGTTACAAAGGCTACCATCAAGTACAGATGAAAGAGGAAGATGAGGACAAAACGGCCTTCCGTACAGATAAAGGTATCTTTTGCTATAAGAAAATGTCTTTTGGTCTCCGCAACACAGGGGCTACTTACCAGCACTTGATGGATAGAGTCTTCGGGGAAGACATTGGCAAAACAGTAGAAGTTTATATGGATGACCTTGTCATCATGAGCCAAGAATAAGAGACCATGCTCGCGAACATTCAGCGCACGTTTGATTCTTTGCGCAGCGTCAATTTAAAACTGAACCCAACAAAATGCTCATTCGGAATGGAGGAGGGCAAATTTCTAGGGTTCATAATAACCAGAGACGGCTTTAAGGTCAACCCGGAGAAAGTACAGGCCATTCAGCTAATGCCGTCACCAGCAACAGTTAAAGAAATGCAACGTCTCGCGTGACGATTGGCAGCACTAAACACATTCTTAGCAAACCACGCCGCGAAATCTTATCCGTTCATTAGCACATTGCGCAATTGCGCAAAAAAGAGCCATTTTCAATGGACATCGAAAGCGGAGACAGCCTTCAAACAAATGAAGGAATGTCTGATCCAGTTACCAACCTTAACTGCACCACGAGAGGAGGAGCCGCTAATCCTATATCTGTCCGCGGCAGAAGTAGCGGTCGGCGCGGTATTAATGGTAGAAAGAAATGGCGTTCAAACTCCAATATACTACATTAGTAAGATGCTAACCGGTCCAGAGACACGCAACTCAATGATAGAAAAATTAGTCCTCGCACTGGTACACGCATCAAGAAGACTACGCCGGTATTTATCTGGCCATGTTATTACAGTACTCACTAACTATCATCTAGGCCAAATATAACAATCCTCAAATAAAACCGACACCCCCGAATATTTTTCCGACACCCCAAAATATTTTAAAATATCTCAAAATGTCCCAAAATACACCCCATACGCGAAAACGGGCCTCAAATAGTATTAAAAATAATTAAAAATTGAAAATTTGGGCTGAGACGGGCCGCGTAAGCCCCACCCCAAGCGTGACGCGGGCCACGTCAACTTAAGACTAGGCACGGCCCTGGGCCGCCACGTTGCCCAACACCCGGCGGAGCTAGTTGTCGACTCAGCCCAGCTACGCATTGACCGGAGGTCAACGCGGGCCGCGTAGACCCTTCCCTTATGTTACGCGGGCCGCGAGAGACCCAAACTCAGCAACTATAAATAGAACGCATCGGATCTCTGTTGAATTTGTTGAATTTCGAAATCTCTTTCTCTATTCTGTCTTATAGGCATAATACGCGGGTATTATACCCCCTAATTAGCGAAGTTCTGCTCCATTGTAAGTATTATAACCCCTGGATACGTATTAGATACGCTGCCCGATTGATCTAGGGTTCCGTAACGGCTGTCGTGGTTCTGCCCGACGTAGTCGTTGGAATGCCGTCTCGGGGAGTGTATTACTAATGTTAAAATGGGTTATTATACTAACACGTGTGCTTTTGTGTAAATTTTAGATTATCACCAGGAAACCCTTACGAAAAATCTAAGACAGCAATGTGAGTAATCTCCTTTTTGTTAACAGTTTTTACAAAACCTTAACTATTTCACAATGCAATTTAGCAGTGATTAAGTCTTTGTAATTCTTCAATTACTGCCGGTATGTTGGGGTTTTGTATACAAAATGTACTACACTGTGAGTAGTAAGTCGGGATGACAATACGTTACCATTGGACAATGAGTTAGCCAATGTGTAATATGACCCACAAGTCAGGATTGACATTACTAAAGGAGTAATTGTGTAGATATAAACATTGTAATCGCTCTCAATATTGTTTAAATTAAATTAATGTCTCTTGATTAAACTGGGATTCACTCACCAGAATTTCCCACTGACAAATGTTTTTAAAACGCGTTTCAGGTAACACAATGTGAAAGCCAATTAGAAGCCAGCTGGACAGCACTGAAGGCTTGGAAAAGTGGCTATAAAACTTACCTAAATAAAGAAAGCGTTTTAATTCAAATAAAATTGGATTTATCCCTGTAAATCAGCTTGTAATAAAAACTTGGGTTTCATCCCAATATGTTTATTTATATATAAATGGTGGTTTTACTCTGATAAACATTTCCTAACTACGGTCCTGATGAAAATTTCCGCTGCCAAATTAGACGACACACGATACCACCGAAACTGGCTTGCGGCCGCCCGTTCCCGGGACAGATATGGGATCGGGGGTTGCGACAGAAGGTGGTATCAGAGCTAAGCCACTAATTCAGCCACAAAAGTGTTCCGCTGACATCAAAATTTAATCTGTTAGGAAATAAATTACGGAAATATGTGCATAACTGTATTTATTTGTTATGTGTTATTTGACTATTTGTTAGTTTACGGTATGAGCGACCAAGGACCATCTGACGCGTACCGTCAATTGTCTGGTTCGCCTAGAAGCGAAGGCACCTCCTCTTCTCAGCCTGCCCTCTCACGGTACTCTGCTGATACGGAAGAAGGAATCTTTGTGTTTAAGGCTCAGTCAGAAGAGCCATTTCCTCAGAAAAAGAGGGGATGGTTCAGTAAAGGGGCACACGAGCGTAGAAAACGTATGAAAAAGTTACAAGATCAGAGGGTATTAGCAGCAGCCAAGAGAGAAACAGATGCCTATGCCCAAGACATGATAAATAGGGGTATAGTCAATATTCACATCCTAGCAACTACTGCAGCTGACCCTAATCTGGAGCAAATAATAGCACCCCAACCACAGCCACCAATCCTAGACCAATCGATGGAGATAGAAAACCCTGAAAACCAAGTAGAGATGTATGATTTCAACCAAGAGGAAATACCTAGGGTACCTGCACCAAACCCCCTAGACCCAAATTACGATCCCTGGTGGGATGACGTTAGGGACTATGTGCAACGTTACCCGATACATGAAGACACACCCATGCAGAACGTAGGAGCTTACCTAGGTTTGGACCCTTTAGATCCCTATTTTCATGATGAATATATTAGGGAGATCTTAGATGATCCTTACCGATTGCAGGCACCTACACCCCCACATCAAGAACCCGCACCCCAGATTCTGAACCCAGTCCTAGAACCTGCACCCCCAATGAGTGCAGAAAACGTACAAGAACTTAGGACTTTTGGGGAGGAAATTTTAGAAAGCAGTGAGAGAATGAGACAGGTGGGAGAGCGACTCGTATGGAAATACGACGAGCTCAATATGGATTTTTGGATGAATCCATATCCGTGAATGTGAGGATGATAAAACGGTAATAGTAATAATAATAATATTATAATAAAATAATAATATAAAAATAAAATATGTGTGTACGGATGCCTACTATTATTTATTTCTGTTGGTATTGTAATTTTATTTCAGTACTAATATGTAATAGATATATGGTAGATGAATAGAGTAAAGTCGCAATGATCGACGCTTTTGGCTAAATTGCGTGTCATGTGAATGACTATATGAAATATTATTTTGTGATATTAATATGGGATAAATGTTTAAATTTCAGATGGCCGATGAAGGAAATCAAGGAAATCTGAATAACGATAACCAGAGTAACATTAACGTGGTTAATGAGAATCCGAGCATTAATAACAATGGAAACCAAATGGATAATAGTGCCGTTCAACACATAGTAGCACAAGGAATTATAGATGCAATGCCATTTATTATTCAAACGATTCAAGAAGCGAATAATAAAAGTAAGCATAGCAGTAAGCGACCAATTGAACCAGAACACAGCGTGAACAATGGCCCTGTACTTCAAGTGCCCATTAGAAGAAGAACCGTGCCTTATGGTTGTTCTTACAAAGAATTCTGGTCCTGCAAACCAATAGAATTCTCGGGCAATGAAGAACCCATTGCAGCTCTACGCTGGATAGAGAAGACTGAGGCTGTTTTAAAAATAAGCAAGTGTGCTGAAGAAGACAAAATAATGTTTGCTTCTAATCTGTTTAAGAACTCAGCCTTAGAATGGTGGAACACTATCCTCCAGTCAAGAGGAAGTGACATGGTTTACAATATGGAATGTGAAAAATTTAGAAATATGGTAGAAAGGAAATTTTGCCCTCCTAATGAAAAGGAACAAATAGCAAACAAATTCCTAAACCTTAGGATGAATGGAGTGGATAGTAAGGGGTACACAAAGTTATTCTTTGAATATGCTAGAATAGTACCAACCCTTGCATCACCAGAGCCGGTATTAATCTCCCGTTACATCTGGGGATTAATTGGAGAGATTAGACATGTAGTCAAGGCAGCTAGACCTCAAACTATAGAAGAAGCTGTAGAATTAACAAACACCTTGACAGATGAATTAGTCCGTACTAGAGAAGAAGAACAGAGGAGAAACCTAACCCAAAGGCTTACTCAAGAATTCCGTTCTGGAAATTACAACCGTAGGAATATGGGTTCTACCTCTGCACCTTTCTGCAAGGTCTGCAAGAAAAAGCATTCGGGAAAATGCTCTACTCTTTGCAATTATTGCAAGATGCCAGGACACAAGGAAGAAAATTGTAGGAAGAAATCAAGTAATGGATTATGCTACAACTGTGGAGAAAAATGTCATATCAGGCCAAACTGTCCAAAACTAGCCCCAGCTGCAAACAACAAGAACACTAAAAATGCTAGAGCATTTGTTCTGACTGCAGATGAAGCCAAGATGATTCCAGACGTCATAGCTGGTACGTTTTTAGTTAATGATGTATTTGCTAAAGTATTATTTGACTCTGGTGCAAACCAAAGTTTTATTAATACATCGTTTTGCAAACTCCTTAATCCTTCATTAACTAAACTACCACAAGAATGTCTAGTAGAGACAGCTAATGGAGAAACAGTTAGGATTTCTGAAATCTTGCAGGGAGCAAGAATAGAAATTTTAAACCAAAAGTTTATGGCAAACCTTTATCCCATGAATCTGGCAGGATTTGATGTCGTTTTAGGAATGGATTGGTTAATAGCCAATAAAGCCAGTATTTTATGTGATCAAAAGTCAATCCAAGTAAATTCACCAAAAGGTAAAATGATCACAATTAAAGGGAATAAACCATCTAGATCCACAAAATTCATCTCTGTGATGAAAACTGCAAGTTATATAAGAAAAGGTTCTATAGTGTATTTCATTTCCATAATCACTAACACTAAAGGAAAAGAACTAAAGGACATTCCAATAGTGTCTCAGTTTTCAGATGTATTTCCAGAAGAATTACCAGGACTACCACCGGACAGAGAAGTTGAATTCAGAATTCACCTACTGCCAGGAACAGCGCCAATTGCCAAAGCACCTTACCGTTTGGCACCCGCCGAAATGCAGGAATTGAAAAAACAATTAGATGAATTATTGGAAAAATGATTTATACAACCAAGTTCGTCACCATGGGGAGCGCCAATTTTATTCGTTAAAAAGAAGGACGGATCAATGCGTATGTGCATTGATTACCGTGAATTGAACAAAGTTACGATTAAGAATCGGTACCCATTACCGAGAATTGATGAACTGTTCGATCAACTGCAAGGAGCTCGATTTTTCTCTAAAATCGATTTAAGGTCAGGATATCATCAATTAAAGGTACAGGAAGAGGATATTCCTAAGACTGTCTTCAGAACAAGGTATGGCCATTATGAATTTACTGTCATGCCATTTGATTTTAACCAATGCCCCAGCCGCATTTATGGACATGATGAACCGAATATGTAAACCATATTTGGATAAATTCATAATTGTCTTTATAGATGATATTCTAATTTATTTTAAGAGTAAAGAGGAACATGCAACGCATTTGCACGCACTTCTAAGTTTATTAAGAAAGGAAAAGCTTTATGCTAAATTTTCAAAGTGCGAGTTTTGGTTAGAACATGTACAATTTCTTGGACATTTAGTTAATCATGAAGGAATTCATGTGGATCCAACAAAGATCGAGGCGATTACTAAATGGAAAACCCCTGAGTCACCAACCGAGGTTAGAAGTTTATTAGGATTGGTCGGTTATTATAGAAGATTTATTCGAGATTTCTCTAGAATAGCCATTCCTTTAACTAAGTTAACCTGTAAATCCATTAAGTTTTAATGGGGACCAAAACAAGAAGAAGCATTTAGAATTCTTAAGCATAAATTAACCCATACACCCATACTAGCGTTACCAGAAGGAACTGAAGACTTTGTAGTCTATTGTGACGCTTCTAAATTAGGTTATGGATGTGTATTGATGCAACGCCAAAAGGTTATAGCTTATGCATCTAGACAACTTAAGAATCATGAAGAGAATTATTTAACCCATGACTTGGAATTAGGAGCTATAATTTTTGCGCTTAAGATTTGGAGACATTACCTTTATGGTAATAAATTTATCATATTCACTGATCATAAGAGTTTAAGGTATGTTTTCAAGCAAAAGGAGTTGAATATGAGACAAAGACGCTGGATGGAATTGCTTAGTGATTATGATTGTGATATCCAGTATCATGAAGGAAAAGCGAATGTAGTAGCAGATGCTTTAAGCCGAAAGTATCATGAAAAGCCAAGAATCGGTAATCAAGGATGATGCTGAAAAACTAAAAGGTATGATTAAGGAATTAGAACAAGGAATAGATGGAATTTGGAGATTCCATAAAAAGAGAATGTGGATACCTAAATTAGGAAACTTACGTCATCGTATATTAGAAGAAGCCCATAAGTCTAAGTATACAATGCATCCAGGAAGTGATAAAATGTACCAGGATTTAAGGAAGAATTTCTGGTGGATAGGAATGAAAAAGGACATAGCAGCCTATGTTTCTAAATGTTTAACTTGTTCACAAGTTAAAACTGAACACCAAAAACCCTCAGGTTTGTTACAACAACTAGAAATGCCAGTGTGGAAATGGGAATTAATAACAATGGATTTTGTTACTAAATTACCCAAAACAAAGAAAGGAAATGATACAATCTGGGTGATTGTAGATAGACTAACTAAGTCAGCTCATTTCCTACCAATGAAGGAAACTTTAAGTATGGAACAGTTAGCTAAATTATATGTAAATGAAATTGTTTCATTACATGGAATTCCTTTATCAATCGTTTCTGATAGAGATAGCCGATTTACCTCTCATTTTTTGTCAAGTTTCCAAAAAGCCATGGGAACCAAGTTAAATCTGAGCACAACTTATCATCCTCAAACGGACGGACAAAGCGAAAGGACAATTCAGACAATGGAGGACATGCTTAGAGCTTGTGTAATTGATTTCGAAGGTAATTGGGACGATCATTTACCTTTAATAGAATTTTCTTATAATAACAGTTATCACACAAGTATAAATGCTGCACCATTCGAAGCACTTTATGGACGAAAGTGCCGAACCCTAGTCTGTTGGGCAGAAATTGGAGAAAAGCAACTATCTGGACCTGAGATAGTGCAAGAAACAACTGACAAGATTATCCAAGTCAAGGAACGACTAAAAGCAGCACGTGATCGACAGAAAAGTTATGCTGATAACCGACGCAAACCATTGGAATTTCAAGTAGGAGATAAAGTATTGTTAAAGGTCTCTCCTTGGAAAGGAGTAGTAAGATTCATCAAAAGAGGAAAGCTAAGTCCCAGGTATATTGGACCTTTTGAGATTATTAGAAGAATAGGACCTGTAGCCTATCAGCTACAACTGCCAGAGGAAATGGTAGGAATACATGATGTGTTTCATGTATCTAAGCTCAAGAAATGCTTATCTGATGAATCGCTAATGGTACCTCTTAAGGATATAGAGGTAAATGAACAACTCAAGTTTGTAGAAAGGCCTCTACAGATTGAAGACAGGAAAGTCAAGAATCTCAAACATAAAAGACTAGTTCTGGTCAAAGTGAAGTGGGACTCCAAAAGAGGACCTGAGTACACATGGGAGCTTGAATCTGAAATGCAAAGGAAATATCCACACTTGTTCCAGTAGATTTCGAGGACGAGCTCTAAAACAAGGTGGGGAGGATATAACAATCCTCAAATAAAACCGACACCCCCGAATATTTTTCCGACATCCCAAAATATTTTAAAATATCCCAAAATACACCCCATACGCGAAAACGGGCCTCAAATATATTAAATAGTATTAAAAATAATTAAAAATTGAAAATTTGGGCTGAGACGGGCCGCGTAAGCCCCACCCCAAGTGTGACGCGGGCCGCGTCAACTTAAGACTAGGCACGACCCTGGGCCGCCATGTGGCCCAACACCCGGCGGAGCTAGTTGTCGACTCAGCCTAGCTACGCATTGACCGGAGTTCAACGCGGGCCGCGTAGACCCTTCCTTTATGTTACGCGGGCCGCGAGAGACCCAAACTCAGCAACTATAAATAGAACGCATCGGATCTCAGTTGAATTCGTTCAATTTCAAAATCTCTTTCTCTATTCTGACTTATAGGCATAATACGCGGGTATTATACCCCCTAATTAGCGAAGTTCTGCTCCGTTGTAAGTATTATAACCCCTGGATACGTATTAGATACGCTGCCCGATTGATCTAGGGTTCCGTAATGACTGTCGTGGTTCTGCCCGACGTAGTCGTTTGAATGCCGTCTCGGGGAGGGATTACTAATGTTAAAAATGGGTTATTATACTAACACGTGTGCTTTTGTGTAAATTTTAGATTATCACCAGGAAACCCTTACGAAAAATCTAAGACAGCAATGTGAGTAATCTCCTTTTTATTAACAGTTTTTACAAAACCTTAACTATTTTACAATGCAATTTAGCAGTGATTGAGTCTTTGTAATTCTTCAATTACTGCCGGTATGTTGGGGTTTTGTATACAAAATGTACTACACTGTGAGTAGTAAGTCGGGATGACAATACGTTACCATTGGAAATGAGTTAGCCAATGTGTAATATGACCCACAAGTCAGGATTGACATTACTAAAGGAGTAATTGTGTAGATATAAACATTGTAATCGCTCTCAATATTGTTTAAATTAAATTAATGTCTCTTGATTAAACTGGGATTCACTCACCAGAATTTCCCACTGAAAAATGTTTTTAAAACGCGTTTCAGGTAATACAATGTGAAAGCCAATTAGAAGCCAGCTGGACAGCACTGAAGGCTTGGAAAAGTAGCTATAAAAGTTACCTAAATAAAGAAAGCGTTTTAATTCAAATAAAATGGGATTTATCCATGTAAATCAGCTTGTAATAAAAACTTGGGTTTCATCCCAATATGTTTATTTATATATAAATGGTGGTTTTACTCTGATAAACATTTCCTAACTACGGTCCTGATGAAAATTTCCGCTGCCAAATTAGACGACACACGATACCACCGAAACTGGCTCGCGGCCGCCCGTTCCCGGGACATATAAGGGATCGGGGGTTGCGACACCAAATTTTGTCTAAACCTGATGTCGCGGGGCGTTTGGACAAGTGGGCCATCGAGCTAGGAGGATACAATCTCCTATACAGACCCCGACCGGCAATTAAGGGACAAGTCTTGGAAGACTTCGCCACCGAAGTTCCGGTTGACAAAATACAAGAATGCGAAGCAATCCAAAACCCTATTCCAGTCTTCGACGATAGGGTTTGGAGGTTGCACACAGACGGTGCCTCCAATGATGACGGTGCAGGCGCAGGCCTTCGACTGGTTAGCCCAGACAATCAGGAGCTCACATACGCAATACGCCTAGATTTCAAAAGTACAAACAATGAGGCAGAATACGAAGCATTTCTCGCGGGCCTCCGTTTGGCACTCAAAATGGGAGCGAAGAACCTCGAAGCACACGTCGATTCCAAGCTAGTGGCAGAACAAGTCAATGGCCATTACGACGTTAAAGGCGAAGCCATGACTTTATATTTGGAGCAAGCATGAATGCTTATCAGCCAATTCCAAACGTTCAAGATAGCCCACATAAATAGAAGTGAAAATAAACAAGCGGATGCACTGAGCAAGCTGGCCGCCACTAGTTTCAAACATCTAGCAAAAGAAGTCCGCATTGAGGTATTATCTAACCCATCTGTTCCTTTAAGTCAAGTAAACATCATCGAAGTCGGGAATCCATCCTGGATGTCCCCAATCATTATGTACTTGCAACATGGGAAACTTCCAGAAGGAAAGGCAGAAGCCAGAAAAATTCAACACAAAGCACTGAACTATGAAATGGCGGACGGTATCTTATACTGGAAATCATTCATGGGCCCACTTCTACGCTGTGTTGATAAAACGGATACGCAGTATCTAGTCAGAGAAATTCACGAAGGGTTATGCAGAATTCACGCAGGACCACGAATGGTCGTTGCAAAAATTATGAACGCGGGCTATTATTGGCCAGGGATGCACGTAGACGCGGTGGAGCTATTGCTCAAGTGTACAGCATGTCAGCGTCACGCACCAAAGACTCTTCGCCCAAAAAATCCCCTAGTTCCAGTTACCTCAGCCTAGCCCTTTCAACAATGGGGTATAAACCTCGTCGGTCCCTTCCCCGACGCGCCAGGCGCAGTTAAATTCATCGTTGTGGCAGTTGACTACTTCACCAAATGGGTGGAAGCTAAGGTATTAGCGTTAACCACAACAATGGTAATCCGCAAATTCATATGGGAACATATTATCTGTCGATTAGGGTTACCATTACGTATCATTTCCGATAATGGCACAAACTTTGCCTCGGAAGACCTCCAGAAGTGGTTCAAAGAAATGAAAATCGAGCACAGCTTTGCCTCTGTGGCGCACCCACAAGCAAATGGGCAAGTTGAAAGCATAAATAAACAAATAGTTGATGGCATCAAGGCAAGATTGGGCACTACGCGAAGAGGATGGGTAGATGAACTCCCCAGCATCTTATGGGCTCATCGCACCATGCCAAAAACCAGTATAGGGGAAACCCCATTTAGCCTTGTATATGGTTCGGAGGCAGTAATCCCAGCAGAAATCGGCCTCCCATCACCGCGCATGATCGCTATGGAAAAACAAGATAATGAAAAAGAACGAAGGATGGATCTGGACCTTCTTGAGGAAAGGCGCGAGAATGCAGCCATCACAGAAGCAAGATATAAATCCAAATTAGAAAAATACTACAACGCGCGCGTACGCGTGTGCACCTTCGTTCCAGGAGACTTCGTCCTGCGCGATAACGAAGCATCTAACGCAGAAAAGCCAGGCAAATTAGCACCTAAATGGGAAGGACCGTACATTATCAATGAAGTCCTGGGCAAAGGGGCGTACACCTTAAAGAGGCTCGACGGAACAGACGTTCCCCGCACCTGAAACGCGCAGCAGCTGCACAGGTGCTACATATGACCAAGCCAAACCATTCGGTACAGAAGGCCGGACACTTACACACGCAATGTATTTATTCTAATTATTCACTTTGTATCTATCAGCCCCGCGCCTTATTAATACAAAGATTATCCTTACATATTTTATTGTTTATTACAAATTGCATGTAATTCCTTTTGGTACACGCGAAAACAATATGGTGAAACATTGTAAGCCTCATGAACAGTCTAACGGGCATAAGTCTCGCGCACAATCCAGACTTACGTTCACACATGAGCACAATACCATTCTTATTCGCTTTACCTAAGCAAAGTAATTATACACATGCAACATATTGTAATTCAAACACAACTTATATCACTAGCAAAACACATATATGCATAATAATGCATCAAAAAGTTACTTGTGCAACAAAGCACATTAACAAAATTTACAAAACACGGCGGTGTATCAAAACAACATTTACAAAATAAACAAAATAAACACCAGGGAACATAGCTAAAACCTCGGCAGAGGTATACAATACTTCCCCATATCACCCTAACAGGGGGGATCAACAGTCAACTCATTATCACCATCAGCAGCTAGTATCACCTGATTTCCGGCAGGAAGTACAGAAGAACAATTGTTCAGATGTCGTTGATACACTATCAAGCATCGACTTTTCCGGTTAACCAGAAAACGTTGGATCAGGGCGTCAGCAGATAACCGGGTAACCCCTTCATCATCAGCATCCCTAGAACGAAGGAAACCACAACCCATGTCCGTAGACTTATAAGGAACGGAACCAGAAGGTTCCCCATCTCCTGTACCCTCTTTCGGCGATGAACCGGCGAGAAGAAGCAAGCCTTCGGCAGCTTCGAAAACCTTCAAGACTTCCAAAAGTCTCCGAGAACGAGATTGTCGCCTAGCTCTCATATTGCCAAATCTGGTAAGAGTTTATAAGTTCTACATGTATATATAATGCAAATAAAGCAACGCCAGCATCGATAAGAGGGAAAGCAGAAATCATGATGGTTAAATATCAAATCATCTCCCTTTGAAACGACGCTACCACGATAAACGTCATATCCCATTAGATACATTCTGACAGCGTCTGCACACATCCCAAAGGCTACAGTTCAGTAAGAAGATGAAAAGGTACTACGTATATACATTTTTTTTATGAATGACGTAATAAAAGTCAGATCATGATTAAACAAGCTTCTCCTCAAGTAAACAGTTTAGAATAAAGAAGAAATTCGCAAATCTTCTTCAACAAGATTTCCGTTTTTCAAAATCATAATAATGAGCAACAGTATCTTTCCCAAGAAGATTACCCACTTTCGTGCCAAAAACTATACACCAAAAGCACCCATTTCTCAATAGTCCAGTGCTCCACTTATTTGCATAAGAGCAACACTAGACTGGGGGGACTTGAAGGGGTAAGGTCCCAAAAACCTCGTGCTAAGTGTTTAGGGCCATACCACAACCTCACCCTTCGAACTCTCTTTAGACCTTACGCGGCCGCACACTGGTCCTACAAAGAGAATTCGGAAGGAAAACAATAATCAACACCTGCGCGCCAAAAGGAGAATAACAAATCCTTGCGCTTATCTCCATAGCAGACAGGATAAAAATCCTAGCTATATACTTCCGCGTAACTAATATCCAGACTTGGATATTAATAAGCTTCTTTGTTGCCACAGAATTAACATAAAGAAGAGCCACACAGGATTACAGCCACAATCTTCTAGAAGGCTCCATCGTGCACCACCATGTCGGGTATAACCGAATGGCCACATGGCATCATTCCAGGCCCTCTTGAAGTCACGATGATGGCATGGAATTGAAGAGAGATCTTCACTTGCCCACTTTCCACGTGACAAAACCCCAATCGTCGATCAACATCACGATCCGTGTGCATACTCAAAATCGTTAAGCGATTAACGGAGAGAAAATAACCGCCTACGGAAAAAGCACTTTCCGTAGATATTTCACTAACGAGTTTTCCGGCCCAAAACTTCGGCTATAAATAGAAGGATAATTCAGGTACAATTCTTAAGTCACATTCACTTCAAATTCACTTCTTCTTCTTCATCAAACCTGTACTTATTCTCAAGTCGGAGGGTGGTCACGGAGAGAACCCCCATTCTCCCTGTGGCGAGTCTAACGGTGGTTGTTTTGCAGTTACTGTAAGAGGAAGAAGATCACTCACCCACGAATCGGACGAGAAGAGATAACCCCTTTTATGCAGATTTAAACCCCCTGGTTCAGTTGATTCCGGTCAATTAAACCGGTGTTTCTTCATTGACGGATCACTGGAGTATCATTGTGCAACCAGCAGAACCACCCAATCATATCCATCTCCACTAGGCAATAATGCTTATACACAAATTCATGAGGAAACCCAATAAATATGGGAAAATCCCCTTTGTGGGAATCGAACCCATGACCTAATGGTCATAAGCCTTATTCCACTTCCAAGATACCACTAGGCTATAATGACATGGGTTAAGTGCAAAATTGTTATTAGTCAATTTTTAGGGTTGACTGCTTGACTGGATCAAATACACAAGAACAATAAATGCATAGAAGAATCAGGGTTTTAAGAACGTGTGCTTCAAGTTTAGAATAGTTATAATTCGAAGTTACAAATTATAAGGAAGAACAATTAGTTCCTAAGCTAAACCCTTATCTATGAATAATTTGTCGTAATGTGCTCTCAAATTACACACGCTAAATTCTGATAAGAACAAGTACAAGAATAGATCGAGAGTTACAATTGATATATCAATTAGGTCATCGATATTTTGTGTTATGATGCTTCTTGGTCCAAAAGCGAACAAGATAAGGTTAAGGCTTAAAAGATAATGATGATTATGGTGATTTGCGAGTCTTATATGACAAATCATAATTGAGGTACGGGAAACAAGAGGGTATAAAAAGGTTAAAAAGTATTGTATATCGTAAAAGACACCGATTCACTAAATTCACAATTTACAACTATTACGAATTGAATCATTGAAATGAAGATATAAATTCGTAACTTTAAAGCATAATTATGTATATGTATGAGACAAGAATCAAATAACAAATATCTCGAATTATAAAATTACGAATATTTTTTTTGAATCCACACACTTTGAAATACAAATATCCTGTTTGTTTGATTGTGATTATATACTGTAAAGATACAATAAAAATGCTTAAAATGATGCGATGTCGAGACAGGGCATAAAACAAATCCTTTTTTTATTCTTATTATTTTCAAATCCTTGGATGGCTTTAGTTTCAATGAATATAAAAAAAGTCCAAAACATGATTTTGTTCACACTCATCACGTTGATGCACAATTTTTTTTCCCCACATTGATGCATCATTTTAAATAAAGTGATAACTGATATGTACAAACGTTATATACAAAAATAAAAGAAAAACTGGATTTAAATAATCTCAACTTTCTCAGTTTTGCCGATAATAATCACAACTCAGTTATTTAGCGATAATAATCCGAACTGGTCCACTTTTAGCCGATAATAGTCTGCGTTAAAAATAGTTTAACGGCGTTAAGTTTTTTTTTCCGAATTACAAACCGATGTTTTAGGACTTTTGATTAGAACAAGGATACGAGTTGATTGATGTAAAATTTACCTCGAAATACTGCCCAAACGACAAAAACGGTGCTTCAATTCGAGTGTTTAAACTTCCAATTGACAAAAATCAAGCCGTTTGGAGCACCGTTTCGAGGTAAGTTTTACATAAATCGACTCGTATCCTCGTTTTGATTAAAATCCCTAAAACATCGGTTTGTAATTTGAAAAAAAAAAAAAAAAACTTAACTGCGTTAAACTATTTTTAACAGCGGAGTATTATCGGCCAAAAGTGGACCAGTTCGGATTATTATCGGCTAATAACTGAGTTGGGATTATCATCGGCCAAATTGAGAAAGTTGGGATCATTAAATTTAATTTGTCAAAATAAAAAGTATATTTTTTTTTGTTTTCACTATTTTAATATCCTTACCTGTTTAAAGAATCCTTTTATTATAAAAATACAAGGTTTTTGTAAGGTAGAAAACCATCAAGACGTGACAGATGTATGTTATGTAAGGGACATAAACGTATATATATAATCAAGTACCAAGTTATATATGTGTACCATATGTTTTATAATATTAGATATTTAGTATATAGCATTATAATTCTTCAAAACAAACACCATATTTATATATCATGTACATAATCATGTACATAATTACGTATCATTTGCGATATTACGTCTCATCCTTAAAAGAAATCTATAGCGTAGTTTATATATTCAACATTTTAATCTTAAATATTTTTTAAATACAAGAAATTGGTTGAAATACATTGTAATTTGTTCATCTCTCCATTTATAAAAATAAACAAATTTTGTAATAGACAATTGTATTATTTAGGAAATCTCAACCAAATCTGTTATATTTGTTAATGTGAATATCTTCTCTAGGTTAGGAGATTCTATGTACATTATTTATACAATTGTAATGATGAATGAGAACGCAAGCAGTTTATACTCTTTCATGGTATCACATACCTAGCCGATCCCCCCCCCCCCTTTTCACCTTCTGTTTGCGCCGTTTTCTCCTTCTCTCCATCATCATGTCTTCGTCTTCTACAACCCCTCACCCAGCTGTCACAGTAACATCCATCAAGAACCTCATCCCAATCACCTTGGACATCGAAACAGGTCATTACACAACCTGGTCAGAGATGTTCAAAATACAATGCAAAGCACATCTAGTCTTTGATCATCTTCAACCCAAATCGGCTACGGAAACCGCGTCATCCTCTGACACGACAAAAGATAAAGCAAAAGAAACGACTACCTCTATCGAGACATGGGAACGTCTCGATTCCATTGTCCTCCAATGGATTTACAGTACTATCTCAACCGACCTGCTACACACCGTGCTCAAGCCTGATACTACTGCTCACGAGGATTGGACTACCATCGCCAACATCTTCCAAGACAACAAGGCCACCCGCACAATCGATCTCAACAACAAGTTTGCCAACACCCATCTAGATCAATTCCCAAATATGTCTGCTTACTGTCAAGCTCTTAAAGTGATTTTTGATCAGTTAACCAATGTTGGCTCACCCGTCACGGACGAACAGCTTGTCTTGCAACTTTAATCCGGTCTGACTGAACAATATGAGAACACCGCCTCCGTTATCCAGCAGATGAAGCCCCTTCCGAACTTCTATGATACTCGCTCACGGCTCTGTATGGCCGAATCACGCAAGCTCAGCCAAGCACGCCACTCCGCCCAGTCGGCCAGCACCGCACTTTAGGTCAGCGTGGAACCACAACAACGAGACACACGGGACAGGTCTGATTCACGTGTTGATTCTTATGATAGGGGGCGCGGCCGCGGACGGGGCCGTGGTCGAGGCCGGAACGGAACCGGTCGGGACAGGGGCAATTATTAGCCTTTATACGGAAATGGCAGCCATAATTCTTCTTCTAGAAACCCTCCTGTTGGCGGCTTCTATCCTTGGCCACACTTTCCTCCTTGGGTCGGCCCACCTAGTGGACCACAACAATAGTGGCCTTCATGGAATGGTTTGCAAAGCATACCCCCTTGCCCATACCCCACTGTGAACAAAACAAATAACCAAGCAGCAGGCATCCTCGGCCCTCGCCCGACGCAATCTTTCGCGGCCACTCACACACCTACTGATCTCACTCAAGCCATGTACGCAATGTCATTCAACGGCCCCTCTTGGACTATGGATACGGGTGCCACAGGTCACATGACTTCTAACTCTGAACTCTCGTCTGTTTTTAATAATTGCATTAATCGAAATATTATTGTGGGCAATGGTCAAACCATTCCCGTGTTTGGACAAGGTGACCTTACCTTACCCCCTCCCCTCCCACCTTTCAAATTGAACCAAGTGCTTTACGCACCTTCTTTAATTAAAAATTTACTTTCTGTTCGTCGTTTTACTACCGAAAATCAATTATCTATTGAATTTGACCCGTATGGTTTTTTGGTGAAGGATCTCAAGACTCGGACCCCTATCCTACGATGCAATAGCTCAGGCGATCTCTATACTTTTGATCCATCAAAAGTCACCAAGATCACCTCTCCCACCGCTCTCACTGCAACTTCTCAAGACACATGGCATCAACGTCTCGGTCATCCGGGATCTTCTTTATTGCATTCACTTAAAAAGTCTTCTTTTATTAATTGTGGTTCTTTGAAAAACAATGTTTGTCAATCTTGTGTGATTGGTAAACATATTAAACTACCTTTCTTTGATTCTAATAATGTTACAAACATGCCATTTGATATTGTCCATAGTGATCTTTGGACCTCCCCAATACTTAGTACGGGGGGTCATCGTTATTACATACTTTTTCTTGATGATTTCTCTAATTTCTTATGGAATTACCCCCTCACAAATAAATCACAAGTGTTCTCCACCTTCACCACATTCTACAACATGATTTACACCCAATTCGAACGTAAACTCAAACAATTCCAATGCGATAACGACACGGAATACAATAACAATAATTTTCAACAATTTTGCAAATTAAATGGGATGCAATTTCGTTTCTCCTGCCCATATACCTCATCCCAAAACGGAAAGGCCGAACGAAAAATTTGGTCTATTAACAATATTATCCGTACACTTTTAGCTCATTCATCCTTACCAAACACATATTGGCATCATGCCTTGGAAGTCGCAACTTATCTTCACAACATCTTACCTAGCAAAATTCTTCATAATATCTCCCCCACCCAAAAATTATATCAACGCACACCCTCATACTCGCATCTCTGGGTTTTTGGCTGCTTATGCTATCCTCTAATTCCCCACACTAACATTCATAAACTTCAATATCGATCGATGCCATGTGTTTTTCTCGGGTACCCCTATAATCATCGAGGTTATAAGTGCCTCAACCTTTCTACACGTAAAATTATCATCAACCGTCACGTTATCTTTGACGAAACAATTTTTCCATTCGCTAATCATCCAACCCCTTCCCCTCAAACCTATGATTTTCTCACAGATTCCATTCACCCTCTACACTTACAAAACATCCGCCCCCAACCTACCAACACCCCTATATCCCCTCACTGTTCCACTGTTGACCTACCCCATACTTCTATCTCCACCCCATCCCCCTTGACACATCCTTCTGTGTCCACTACTTCACCACATCCCTCAAGCCCAACACCCTCAAGCCTAACACCCTCTTCTCCACTCTCGGCCCACAACCCACTATCGGCCCACTCCCCCCAATCGGTATCCACTCCCCTCTCAGCCCATAGCCCTCTCGGCCCAACCCTTAACCATACCAGCCCAATCGCTACATCCCCCCTTTCGGCCCATAATCCCTTCGACTCACACTATCCTTCTCTTGGCCCACTTTTCACTTCACCAACTATATCTTCACCATCTCCCAACTCAGTCTCACAATCTTCGTCCACAACCACCTCTCCTCCACCTCCCCCACACCCTACTCGCACCATACGAACTCGCTCTATGGATAGAATTGTTAAGCCCAAACAAATTTTCAACCTTAACTCTTCCACCATTTCTCTTATTCCCAAAAACCCAAAGGACGCCTTGTCTAGCACGGAATGGCATAACGCCATGACCACCGAATTTAATGCTCTTATTAAGAATAAGACCTGGGTTCTAGTTCTGAGGCAACCACATATGCATGTATTACGTAGCATATGGATTTTTCGCCACAAATTTCGGTCCGATGGTTCATTAGAGCGTTATAAGGCTCGTCTTGTTTGTGATGGGAGCAATCAACAGGTTGGGGTGGACTGTGGTGAAACGTTTAGTCCAGTTGTGAAACCCACTACTATACGTACCGTCTTATCAATTGCCTTAGCACAATCTTGGCCGATTCATCAACTTGACGTCACCAACGCGTTTCTTCACGGCAACCTCAATGAGACTGTGTATATGTACCAACCAATGGGATTTCGTCATCAACAGTATCCTGATCATGTGTGCTTACTCAAGAAATCCCTCTATGGTTTGAAACAGGCTCCTCGTGCGTGGTATCAACGTTTTACGGATTTCGTTCTCTCATTGGGCTTTCAACAAAGTAGATGCGACAATTCTCTTTTTACTTACCGTCACAATGGAGCCACTGCCTATCTGCTCATCTATGTCGACGACATCATCCTCACGACATCCACAGACTCTCTTCGCATACATCTTATGTCCAGTCTTTCCGCTGAATTTGCTATGAAAGATCTCGGGCCGCTAAGTCATTTTCTGGGTATTCATGTTCATCGCCAAGGTAACCATATGTTTCTCTCTCAACAAGTATACACGAAAGAGATCATTGATCGGGATGGCATGTCCTCTTGCAAATCAGCGGCTACACCCGTTGATACCAAACCCAAGCTCGGTTCTCAATCGGGTGTTGACTTTGAGGATCCGACACTATATCTAAGTTTAGCAGGAGCCCTTCAATACTTAACGTTTACGAGGCCTGATATTTGTTACGCCGTTCAACAAGTTTGTATGTATATGCAAGCGCAAAAAATCGACCACTGGAATGCGCTTAAATGAATCATACGATATCTTCAAGGTACATCATCTCATGGGTTAACTATCGGTGCATCTACGGATTTCTCTTTACGAGCATACACTGATGCCGATTGGGTAGGGTGTCCGGATACGCGGTGTTCCACTTCAGGATATTGTGTCTACTTAGGTCCGAACATCATATCATGGTTGTCTAAACGTCAATCCGTTATTTCTCGGTCCAGTGCTAAAGCGGAATATCGGGGCGTTGCTAATGTGGTTGCTGAAATATGTTGGCTTCGTAATCTTTTACTCGAGCTACACAGGCCTCTTACTACTGCTAGCCTTGTGTACTGTGATAATATCAGTGCGATTTACTTGTCGGGCAACCCAGTTCAGCATCAACGCACTAAACATATTGAGCTGGATATCCATTTTGTTCGTGACCTGGTTCAACGCGGTTCGGTTCGGGTTCTTCACATCCCTACGCGTTTTCAAGTAGCTGACATCTTCACGAAAGGCTTGCCTAAGGTTCTATTTGACGATTTCAGGTCCAGTCTAAGCATTCGACCTCCACTCGCTTCGACTGCGGGGGTGTAATAAACAATTGTATTATTTAGGAAATCTCAACCAAATCTGTTATATCTGTTAATGTAAATATCTTCTCTAGGTTAGGAGATTCTATGTACATTATTTATACAATTGTAATGATGAATGAGAAGGCAAGCAGTTTATACTCTTTCATTTTGTTCATTCATAAAACCTACACATATGCAAATCACGAGTATATTATATTTGACGACGGGCCAGCCGGTTGCCCAACTTAACCCGTCTTGGGCTTCTATCATTTAGGCCCAACTGTCAAGGCCCAAGGCCAAGACTTTTCTCTTAAGGGTCTCATACATGTAAAATGAGCGGGAAAAATAGAGAAAGGGATCCAAGGGTGTTGCAGAAACATTAAATGTCTGACTAATAAGGGGAAAGGATCGCCGGAAACATAGTACCATCAAGCTGGACTCATTAAATGAAGCCAGCGATCTTACCGTTGGGGCTCAGACACGTGTCTGAGTCCCCCAAAGGCAGTCGGATACCGTTAGATCTCCTCGGTACCATTTTCCAAGGGAGATAAGCTATCTCTTTTATATAAGGAAGGTGAAAATATGTTCACAACACAAGGTAACTCTCACTTAATGCCATACACTCTCATTTATTCCGACCACGATACACCCTCATTAAATTCACACATAATAATCCGTTTATCAGGATCCACACCACAGAGAATGTTCCGACGATCATCCTCGTCGGAATAGGCTTCTCATTAATTTCCGGCAAGTTTACTTACTCTCACGCCGGAGCTTGGTCTCAGTAATTTCCGGCAAGTTTACTTAATTTACGGCAAGTTTTCTTTTTTGTAAAAGACGAAGGTTGGGACATTACAACGTCAGCGAAGACCCTTTGAACGCCATCAGGGGTTTGGGGATTCGACAATATTGCCTACACATAACTTAATGGTTTTTATGTACATTATAATAACGATTAAGTTTTTTTTTTCATTATCACTATTACCTATATATTAGGGTGTACCTATTGGCACACCCAATTGGCTATTTGCACACCAAAAAGACATTTTTTGTCCTATATAAACACCCTGCAGTGTCGAGCTGTGGCCAAAGAGCAGCGGTTTGGTCCGGTCAACCAGACAAAAGACTGACGGGTGTCTGACGAGTCTGTTGACCGGACCAAAACGTCGAGCTTTGGCCACGTTTTGGTCCTCTCAACCAGACAAAAGACTGACCGGGTGTCAGTCTTTTGTCTGGTTAACGCGGCAAAAGCTCGGCGTTTTGGTCCGGTCAACAAACCTGTCAGACACCCGTCAGTCTTTGTCTGATTAACCAAACCAAAACGTCACGCTTTGGCCACAGTTCGACACTGCAAGATGTGCATATAAGATAAAAAAAACCTTTCTGGGTTTGCTATCTACACACTTGGTGTGTAGATAGTTTGTGCCATATATTAAAAAAACAACTTAATGAATAGTAAAATCACCTACGGATGAGCAAATGGTACCAGGTACCGGTACTGAATTTACGAAACCAGGTATATGTTCGGTACTGGCTTTTGACATTATCGGTACCGGTTCGGTACCTGTATTCACCGGTTTTTACCCTCAAATACAGGTCCTGTATCGTACCGGGTATATTCGGTGCCGATACCCACTTTTGGGGATTTTCGGTACCGGTTTTCGTTAGCAGTTGGTACTGATCTCATCCCTTACATCACCTTTGAGCTTATGCCACGTACCAAAGCATTAAAAATAGAACTTAATGAATAGTGACATCATTTACCTATATATTAAAAATAGAACTTAATGAATAGTAACATCACCTAGAGATGAGCAAATGGTATTGAGTACCGGTATCGAATTTATCAAAACGGGTACATTTTCGGTACCGATTCGGCACTGACTTTTGACATTTTCGGTACCTGTATTTACTGGTTTTTACCCTCAAATACAGGTACCGTATCGTACCGGGTATATTCGCTACCGGTACCCACTTTTGGGGATTTTCGGTAGCGGTTGGTACCGAGCTAATCCCTAACATCACCTTTGAGCTTATGTCACGTACCGACACAAATAATTGCACCGTTTAGATTGCTTTTCATACACGTGGTAAGTAAAATAGAACTTATTAATAGTAACATCACATAGGGATGAACAAATAGTACCGGGTATATTTTCGGTACTGACTTTTGACATTTCCGGTACCGATTCCGTACTTGTATTTACCGGTTTTTACCCTCAAATACAGGTATCGTACCAGGTATATTCGGTGCCGGAACCCACTTTTGGGGATTTTCGGTAGCGGTTGGTACCGAGCTCATCCCTAACATCACCTTTGAGCTTATGTCACATACCAACGCAAGTAATTGCACCGTTTAGATTGTTTTTCATACACGTGGTAAGTAAATTGTATTTCGTTTAAAATCGAATTAAAAACAACCGAATTTCCAACGTGTAAGACGTGTGAGTCCTACTATTATATATTAGGTTGTTTAAAATCGTTTTTTTAGGACAGAGTGACTATCGTTACTATGTTATTTTTATCTATGTTTTGATATTCGCTATCTTAGGTTGTTTAAAACCGTTTTTTTAGGACAGAGTGACTATCGTTACTACGTTATTTTTATCTATGTTTTGATATCCGCTATCTACTTGCCGTTGCCGGTATGTGTTTTGCAGACATTGGATCCCCGCCGCAACGCGCGAGCGGAAAATCAACTAGTTGTAATAAAACGCAAACCCCTTTCTTTCACTCTCTTATATTATGTGTATATTTATTATTTGTTGTACGTGTATGATGTGTATCATCATGTGCACATGTAGGTACATTTGCGTGAGTGTATGTCGATAAGGGATATTATTAAACGAGAATTCGGTAAAAAGTTGTACGAAATACGATTGAATTATTGTCTTCAATCTATAATATGATGGAACTTAAATGGCAAGCCTTGGGTGACACTTTTTGTAATACGACGGAACTTAAATGGCAAACCTTGGTTGTAACTCAACCTCTCCACTAACATATATTTCATGCATAATGAGTTTACATTATTTAATTATTTTCCAATCCATTTTTTAAACAATTAAG
>JARYGA010015734.1:0-63316 GCA_030545235.1 Helianthus tuberosus | reverse complement strand
CCAGTAACAAGGGAAGAAAAGTAAGTTTGTATCCCTCACAAGGGGATAGTGTTGTTACCCATATCCCAAACCAGGAAAAGTGTTTCGTTCCGTTTCCCAACCACCGGGAACGCATGCTTTAAGTAAAAAGTAGTGAACTCACCTTTGCTTTGCTCAGTAGTCAATTTACTTGTGTTACATTGGTCAACCATACCCTATTATGGTTATTAAATATTTATTAGGTTCGCATGCAAGAAATGTCACGTATAATTTACACGTATCTAACACATAGCACATAAGTCATGCTCGCCTATGTGGTTTTGGGCCTACACTAGCATATGAACAGTTAAACTGTAGTAGCACATAGCCCAGTCAAGCAGTGACAAATAACACACGGTCCAAACAGGTTATCACATAGTGCGGCCCAATAACGGAGTCAAGCAACCCAGTCGAAACCGGATAGTCTCGACTCGAGACTATGAGGTCTCGAGTCACAACCACTAGACTCTAAGTCGAAACCAGCTGGTCTCGAGTTGTGAACATTTGAGTCGCAACCGTAGAGGTCTCGAGTTAGGCTTGAGTCGAGATCGGGAGATCTCGAGTCGCAACCATGCCAGTCTCGAGTCCTTACGTGTGAAGTGCCTGGTTTCGAGTTGCCAACATAACGGTCTCGAGTCGCAACCGTGCCAGTCTCGACTCACTACTTTTGCTGATGTTTCTAGAATCCTCACCCAAATTGTACGAACCAATCAGATTACCCTAACATGTTCCCTATACCGTACACTTCTAAATTCAGATCAAAGCTCCTTAATTCAAATATTCTTAACACAATCAACCAATGCATCAGGTTCTTCATTCATCAAAATAGATCTAATACTATAACTTTTCATCAAAACATATCATCATGCTCACAACATCACCATAAAACATATCATGGATATAATCGACTCATCCCTGCTCCATCCGTACTTATTATGACCAACCATATTACAACATTTTATTCAATAAAATAAATATCTCAACCATGATTTAAAACTAATCAGCGAGCATATGTCCTATTCTAAGTTAACCGTTTGTTACAAGAATTTTTACCAAAACCCTATCATCAGCCTATACACACATCTTATTTCACCAAACAGCCATAATGTACAAGACTACTATTTCACAGGTTGCTTATCATCCCAAAAAGGAAAAACATCAGATATCGGAACATGTAGTAACAACCAGTGTCAATCAATCATCAAAACCTAGTTTAAATCACACCACATTAATGTTTTTGAGCCAATCAAACAGTAACAGTTGTCTTAATAGTTGTAGAAATTTTGGGACCTTTTGTGCACATAATCACAACAAGCAGCCAGCCAAGATTAAGATACAAAATAAAAGCAGACTGACCAACGGGGTTTGAACGGATGGTTGTGGGTGTGACCCGGACTTCTATCGAGCCGAACCGAACCACGGCTGACCCGAACCAGACTTGAGCCGAACAGAGCACCTCTTGAATCTCGCCCGAGCCTGTGGTGCTTGAACTCTAACCGAGACTGGGTCTGACTCATAACATCTGAACGGTTGCACCTTGTATGCGACTAAATCGAGATAAATTTGCGGGAGTTTGTTGAAAACAAGAACACCACTGCCGCCGTCTCGGCGGCATCGTCGTCACCGGTTCCGCCCTCTTCTTTTTCTGAGCAGTCTCTCTCTCTCTCTGTGATGTATGTGTGCGATAGAGGGTCGTGATGTATGGATGGGTGGGTGTGAAGGTGTAGAAGAAAGAGGGAAGTGTGGTCACGTCAGCAAGCCGGAAGTACGACCGGAGCCGGCCGGTAATGTCGCCGGAAATCCGGTGACCGGAATGTGAGGGAGGAGGGTTAGGGGAAAGCGGCTGAGATCATGTATGTGTATGTTATTAGGGTTCTCAATGAATGGATGGGGGTTAAGTTGAATATATAGGGTAGGGTTTAGATGTAAGGATTTTGGGTTGGGCTTGAGCCCGTGTGTATGGGTTCGTAAAGTATGGGGCGTCTAGCTTCACCGACCGACCCGCTCATCTTAGCCCTCAAATGTATGATGGTAAATAATTAAATAATTAAGTAAATCTCTCATCGCGTGTTATTATTATTTAGTAAACAACAACAACAACAATAATAATAATAATAATAATAATAATAATAATAAATTATGACCAAAATACCCTTCTCTCGACAATGAGAGTACGGGTTGTCACAGAAGCTCTTGCCACGTTTGAGCCAGTGCCACATCGGCACCCCTATCTCTCATCACACCATTCCACCATGTCAAAGCTCGTTTCTCAAAGACACTAGATGCGAATTCTACCTTTCGCTCGATTGGACATTGAACATGCCTGAAGGTGCTCTCTAGACTCTCGAACCATTGCAGAAGTGCAGTCGCTCCTTGAGACCCAGAAAACTTTGATGGCTTAGCCGAGTTGAACGTCTTGAAGTTGCAGGGGGCATTATTGTTGTTGAGGGTTTGGTTACATTGAGCAACGATGTTCGGGATTGCAGCAGTCATTTGCTGTGTAATGACAGCTGCCAGCTCTTTAATAGATACCTGATTTTCGCGTCGTGGAGGCATTCTAAAAGGGGAAACAAGAGAGAAAACAAATGAAATGGCATTGGGTAAGAATAGGATGTTACAATTACCGACCAAAATCATGGGTGATGGTCATTTGTTTGAACCACGAAGCAAACAAACGACACACAAAGGCCGAATCAAAGCAAATAGATCCTTATAATGTATCGCGAAGACATGCTCGCCTATAAGTGGACACTCACCCCAAGAGTTCCCAGGTAAGAGTGACTGGTCCGATTATGTGGATTTGTACGAACACTCTAGCCTTAGACAGAAAACCCAGGGTACAGGCATTCACTCTTCCAGTTTGCACGTGTTCACACTATTTAGGACCCAAAGCTTTGACGAGATTTTGAAAATTCAAAGGGGTTCAAAACCTTATAACAGAGGGTTCAAAACCTTACAATAGAGGGTTCAAAACCTAGAAATAAATCATCCAAAAACAGATGATTAATTTTCAAAGCGGTTTTGAAATTTATGTTCTTGTTGTGGTCGTCGCCTAAGGATAGGTGACGGTATTGTTTTATGACTAAACGCAATTAAACTCACGTTAGGGTCCTAGGAAGGTTACAGACTAGGACAAAGCATTACTAATAACCTAATTCCCTATAACCATGGGCTCTGATACCAACTTTTCTGTCACACCCCGACCACGTCAAACAACAAAACGTGTCGGAAACGTCGGGGAGTGTTGTAACAGAATCATTGTTTCATAACGCATGGAAATTGAAATATTGTTTTATTGAATATAAGTGTTAGAATGTCTTGACAATCAAAGAAATATAACATAAATAACTAGTCTTGCATCTTTTATTGTCACTAAGGCCCAAGTCCGCCTAAGTGTATCTTGATAAATCCTATGCATAATATCCTGAAACACATGTGAAAATAGGTACGTCAGCATAAAAATGACTGTGAGATACATAGGTTTTGTGAAAATAGAATTCATGATTTATGTTTAAGAAAATGTTTAGTCATGAACCTTGTAATTTGCTTTGTCTTGTAAATCATTTGAAAAGCAATAAGATCAGATGATATGTATAAATAAGAGAATAATGTATGGTTAAATGAATAACCAAGTAAAACGAGTTTGTATAAGATAAGTTGTTTTGTAAAACAATGTCTTGTGAAAAGTATGTTATTTGTATAAAATGTTATATTTCTTAAATTGAAATGATTTGAATAACACTATGATATGTAATACCATACAGGCACTTATATATAGGAAGTACCGGCGGCGTATCTACCATGCTTGTATCATATTACACACGCCTCGTTACTTAAATCACTTACTCAAACCAAACCACCAAAGTAAAATGTTTATGTATAATCAAATGTCAAAATGTTTGTGTGAAAACCATGTCTAATGTCTATGTCTAATGTAAATCATGAAATGTGTATATCAATGTCAAAATGTTTATGTCTAATGTAAATCATGAAATGTGTATCCAAAATATCATGTATGGTAAGTGAAATATATCAACTCATCCATATGTAAAAAAATGCACAAAAACAAGGTATTGAAGTAAAACATGGTTTAAATCAAAGTTATGTTTTGTGGAACAAATGCATGCTATACTGATATAAACATCTATGCGGTATTGTAAAAATTCATACATCCAAGCCTTGCGACTGTAGAATAAACCCTAGCACAAAGTCTAAGGTCCACCTAGAAATGTAGTCGGATTCGGTCATTCCTTCCAATCCAAACAAACCCGGGATTTCAGGAATGGGAGTTGTCAAGTCCTATGGTACCACTACCTACTACCGAGTGGCATGATCGGTGTTAATGAATGTACATTGTCCCATTTAAACAAACCAAATGTCATACCAAAATGTAAACATGTGATGAATAATAAATGTACTAAGTATGCACACAATGGGCATACATAGCATAAAATGTAATGTAAAATAATGTACTATGTATGCAGACAATGGGCATACATAACATGAAATGTAATGTAAAACGATGTACTAAGTATGCACACAATGGGCATACATAGCATGAAATGTAATGTAAAACGATGTACTAAGTATGCACACAATGGGCATACATAGCATAAAATGTAATGTAAAACGATGTACTAAGTATGCACACAATGGGCATACATAGCAAAACACAATGAAATCATGTATATAAATGTACTAATGAACATAGCAAGTATATGATGAGAAAGCAGGAAAGCATGAAAGTAACAAGTAGGCACATGTGTTTCACCCCAAAATGTTTGAAAAACAGTAAAAGAGGGGTCTATGTACTCACTTGAGATTGCTTAGTAGTCCTTGAGTAACAACCAAACAATGCTAGAGATCACGGATATCAAACGGCACCTAATATAGGTAACTATGTTAATATACCGGACCTAAAATCGGAGGATTGGATAGAATGAGGGTTCGTAAACCAAATGAGTATGGAAACTCATGCAATATGGTTTAACAAAGCCCACATACTAAAATGGAACCTAGCCTAAGTGCTTACGACCCATTACGACTCGTTTAGGTAGCTTATGCTACTTTAACGCGTCGTTCGCGTAAAACGTGTTCGGAACGCCTAACTAGCCCTATGATAAGTAAAATATGCCTTAACATGTCTAATATTGTTGCTAAATCAGTTTAGATACCAAAAGTTATGTTACATATGCTTAAAATGAATTTTGGCGTAAAAGGGGCATTTTGGTAATTTACCTAAGGCATATAAACTACCTATCATACAACTAACTAAACGACGTGACCATAAGGTATAACCTCGGGAGGTTATTCCCTGTACAACTATGGTCACCTAATGTATTTGGTCGGATCCTAATGATCGACCAAACGGGTCGGGTTCGAAAGTATAAGCGATTGTTTAGATCGCTTACCTTACGACCCTATATAAGCACTAAACTAAAAGTGACGAGCTAAGCATGTTAAAACATGCTTAACTAAGTTTAGAAAACAGGTTTGGTATCAAAACAAACGGTTTTGATACCCACAAGTAGTTTGGTTACAAAATACGCAATAACACGTATTTTGGCCGAAACTACGACTCGTCACTGCGCCTAGATAACGTGGAAATCAGTAGGTATAGTCACTAGGGACTATAACCATCGTGATTACGCTCACGTTATGAAGTTCAAATGAACTTCGCAATGACCATAAACTGGTCAACGCAGAAAGTCAAACAAAGTTTGACTTTTACGCTAAATGAATAAAAAAAACGAATGTACACTTACAAAGGGTCCCCGAAAGCTAATCTTGATCCAAGTAGCTCGGGTATGAAGCAATGGCTTCAACTTAGAGCTTTTAGATCAGATTTTTTGTGGGTTTTGGGTTGAATGGGGTTGGGTATTTATAGGATCTTCCATATAGAATATTCCTAGCATATTCCAAGCATATTCCTAGCATATTCCAAGCATATTCCTAGCATATTCCAAGCATATTCCTAGCATATTCCTAGCATATTCCAAGCATATTCCTAGCATATGCCAAGCATATTCCTAGCATATTCCAAGCATATTCCTGGCATATTCCTTAGCATATACCTTAGCATATTCCTGGCATATGGCTAAAACAGGTATTTAACTGGGTACCGGGTATTTTATCTAGCGTTTAAATCCCGGTTTATGGCGTTCTAAATTATTTTTATTACTCTATAAAAGTAAACTCGTCAAGATATTACTGAAATAAATTTCAGTGGCCAGGACTGGCTGCGTTGTCTGCGTTTTGCTGTAGAAGCACTGTGTTGCGCAGAAACACACGGTACGCGCTTAAACTTTGAAAAATAACGTTTTTAGGCGTTTTAATTTATTTTTCAACACGGACCTGATTAAAATAAGATTTTAATCATAACAGAATATTTGTGGGATTTAAATATTATCCGGTCGGTCACCAACGTTCGTTTGGTCGTACGATCGCGATGTTCGGTTAATTACGACGGAATGCGCATAAGCGCGAAAAACGATCCAAATTGCGCGACGAATGGATTTTTCTTATGCCAAACACTAAAATAAAATATTTTAGTGCTTACATAAATTTTTGGATGTCCGTATGTATTCAGAACGTAAGTTATGCGCGAAAGTGCAAACTTGTCACTTTTTGACGCTTTTAGTCCCTGAATGACCCAAAAGTTTATTTTAGCACACCGAACCCCTCAAAGCCTATTTCTAAGCTATGTAAGGGATATTTATGGTATGTTTAACTTATGGTCATGTTCCGGAATGTCTGTTACAGTTCAAATTGGCATACTTTCGCAGTTTGTCAACTTTAGTCCCTGTAAGCGATTTAACTTGATTTTGCCATACCAAAGCCTTCGAAACTTATTTCAAAGTTATGTAGAGGTTATTTAAGGTATGTTAAGCCTATTTCACTATTCCGGAGTGTTCGTTGCATTAAACTGGTTATATTTACGCATCAGTGCGCGTATAACCTTCCAGAAAGTGATTTAAAGCTTGAAATCGAACAAAAATTGATATGTGCAAAAGATACACATATTTTTCAGATCCCAAGTATGAAATACAATATTTCATTGGTTTGGTATTTGTTTGATGGTCGCAGTGACCCAGGTGTCACAGAGGGTTTACTACTAGATCATGTGAGGGGTGGGTACAACACTTAAGGCCATTAATCCTCGTCGTAGGACCGAGGGACATGAGTGATAGATCTATTTGGTTGTAGCGAGCCAACACCCATGAGGCCGGGGCGGCCCATAGAGGTGACTATGTCTTCCAGCCGGAAGCCCGGTACAAATTTGCTAGGTTTGAGTTCTTCCGGCACCTTTTCACACATACCATTGGCTTTGCAGCCCATTGGTGATCTCTTTTTCCTTATTGCTACATACCAGGGACATACATACTTACAGAAATACTTGATTTATACAAATTTATTACCATGTTTTATACAAATTCAAAGCATAGGATTATGCGGGCATGTAGTCAAAGTCAGGGTGGGCATTGACGGTTATACGAACAATACAAATACGAGAGTTTAGAAATACATGGTTTTACGAACATAATGCGTTACAAATACAAAGTTTTCATATAACTTGGCAAGAAAATGATTTCTAAATTTGTTTTCTCAATATTATTTCACAAACCGGTTATTCAAAAGATTTAATTCAAATCTTTTACAAACAAACTATGAACTCGCTCAACTTTATGTTGATTTTTCGCATGTTTCTTTCTCAGGTTGCATTTCTAAGACAAGGCACGGTTGGAATAGGAGAACCATTGGAGATTCGAGTACTTAATGGGCGTTAAATTTCTAGAAGTATACGCTTATTTGCTTCCGCTGTGCAATGAAGATACCAGTCCAGACAAGCCAGCTCTGATAATTTCGGGGTGTGACACGTGATGCTCGATTTTCATCTCATTTTTGGAAAACCATGCAAACTGCTATGGGAACTCAACTAAATCTAAGCACAGCGTATCATCCCCAAACAGATGGACAATATGAGAGGACGATACAAACTTTGGAGGATATGCTTAGAGCATGCGTGATAGACTTTGGTGGTAATTGGGATTCTCATCTGCCGTTGATCGAGTTCTCTAACAACAATAGTTATCATGATAGCATTAATATGGCACCATTCGAAGCTCTCTACGGTCGAAAATGTCGTTCACATGTCTGTTGGAATGAGATCGGTGAAGCTCAGCTTACTAGACCTGAGCTTATACTGGAAACGACAAACAAAATCAAGAAAATTCGCGATAATCTTATGACAGCTAGAAGCCGTCAAAAGAGTTATGCAGATATGCTACGCAAGCCCTTAGAATTTCAAGTTAGTGACCGTGTCCTACTCAAGGTATCCCATTGGATGGGAGTGGTGAGATTTGGAAAGAAAGGAAAACTTGCACCACGATATGTTGGGCCATTTAAGATTGTTGAAAGAATTGGAAAGGTTGCCTATCGACTAGAGCTACTTCCTGAACTTAGGAATATTCACCCAACACTCCACGTGTCTAATCTACGAAAGTGTTTAGCTGATACTGATCTTCACATTCCACTCGACGAAATTCAAGTTGATGAAACGATGCACTTTGTCGAGAAACCTGTGGGGATAATGGACCGTGCAGTCAAACAGTTGAAGAACAAACGAATACGATTGGTCAAAGTTCACTGGGAGTCCAAACGTTGCCCAGAGTTTACTTGGGAATGTGAGGACCAAATGAAGGCGAAATATCCACATTTGTTTTCACAAGTTTCCTCTAGTTAAAATTTCGGGACGAAATTTCCTAAAGTAGGGAAGACTGTGACAACTGTGCTCTGTAAACGATGTATGATGTAAAAAAATATCAATTATCAATAAAACAATGTCTTTTGGGGTTATCATGTCTGTATTTGTGTTTGATGATTCTACGATTTGATTCGAGTTCGATTTCAAGCTTTAAATCGTTTTCTGGAAAGTTATACGCAAACTGATGCGTAAACGTAATTAGTTTAATGCGACAAACACACCGGAATAGTGAAATAGGCTTCACATACCTTAAATAACCCTTACATAACTTAGAAATAAGTTTTGGATGGTTTGGTGTGTCGAAAACAAGTTTATTCGATCGTAGGGACTATTTACGTCAAACTGCAAAACTATGCCGATTTGTATGATAACGAACATTCCAGAACTTGATCATAAGTTAAACATACCCTAAATATCCTTTACATATCTTAGAAATAGGCTTTGAGGGGTTCGGTATGCGAAAATAAACTTTTTGATCAATAGGGACTAAAAGCGTCAAAAAGTGCATAAGTTTGCATTTTCGCGCATATCTTACGTTCTGATCATATCCGGACATACAAAAAAAATTTTAATCATTAAAATGATTGGAATGCAAAAATACCATTCGTCGCTTAGTTTGGATCGTTTTTGCGTCCGTTCGAGTTTTCCTCATAATTAACCGAATAACGCAACTGTACGACCAAACGAACCGACATCCGAGATGTTTTTGAGCATATTTCATGTTCCCTATGCTTTAACATCCTTTTAGAGCCTTGAAAATGGGTTAACGGGGTTTAAACGCGTCAAAAATGGCCTAAACGAGTTGCAGGGACCAAACCTGACAATTTTCAAAAGTTTCTGGATCAGGCATGTGGTGGCGTCACGCCACAGCCTAATGGCTGTGCTGTGGTGGCACGCCACAGCCTCATCTGGATAGAAAATGCATTTTTGACAACCAGGTTGATTTTCAGGGGCCTTAATGTAACTTTTTCAATCCCGTGTGATGGTTTTGGGCACCCCTAGTATTCCAAAACAATGTGCCTTACATGTACGGTCCAGATCGAAGCTCAATTATCGAGAAACGATCCTAACGGTTCTTCAAAATCTATAAATACTCACCATTTTCACTTCATCTTCCTCACATTTGATCTCAATCTTCTTCTCTAAGTTGAAGCTCTCCTTGTGAAGCTTCATACCTGATAATTTTTTAGTTCAAATCTTCATTGCTTGGACCCTTTGTAAGTTTCTTCCGTGCTTTTTATTGCTTTTCAAGCATGAAAGTCAAACATGAGCGTAATCACGATGGTTATAGTCCCTTGTGACTATACCTACTGATTACCATGTCGATTAGTCGAAGTGACGAGTCAAAGTTTTGGTCAAAATACGTGTTTATGCGTATTTTGCATCAATACTATTTTCAGGTATCAAAACACTTTGTTTTGATATCAAACTTGTTTTCTAACTTAGTTAAACATGTTTTAACATGTTTAACTCGTCACTTTTAGTCTAGTGCTTGTATAGAGTCGTAAGTCAAGCGGTCTAAACCACCGCTTAGACTTTCGAACTCGACCCGTTTGGTCGATCATTAGGATCCGACCAAGCATATATTGTGACCATAGTTGTATAGGGAATACCTTCCGAGTTTATACCTTATGGTCACTTAGTTTAATTAGTTATATGATAGGTAGTTTGTATGCCTTAGGAAAATGACCAAAATGCCCTTTTCATGCATAATTGGATTTTAAGCATATGCAACTTAACTTTTGTCACCTAAACTAATTATGCAACATGTTTAGGCATATAATACTTGTCATAGGACTAGTTAGGCGTCTCGAACGCGCTTTTACGCGAACGACACGTTAAAGTAGCATAAGCTACCTTAATGAGTCGTAACGGGTCGTAAGCACTTGGGATAGGTTCCAATTTAGAATGTAAGCTTTACTAAACCATATCACATGAGTTCCAATACTCATTTGGTTTACGAAACTTCATTCTATCCGATCTTCCGATTTAGGTATCGATTTATTAACTAGCGACACGATTACTAGGTGCTACTTGATTTCCTTGGTTTGCCTGAGCTTTGCTAGTTCATTTAATCAAGGATACTTTGCACTTCGATGTGAGTACATAGTTCCTCTATTTTACTGTTTTCAATTATTTTGGGGTGATTCATATCTGTTAAACGATTTCGATGTGTGAGATCTGTGCTTATGTTATCATTGTACAAACTCTGAACAATTCAATATTAATAAAACATTGTGTTTTGATCCTAATGTTTGTTATTTATGTTTGACATTTTGCGCGTTTTGATTTTTGATCGATTTTAAACTCTATTTCGCTTTCTGGAAAATTATACGCAAACTGACGCGTAAACGTAATCAGTTTAACGCGACAAACACTCTGGAATAGAGACATAAGCTTAACTTACCTTAAATAACCTTTACATAACTTAGAAATAAGTTTTAGAGGGTTTGGTATGGCAAAAACAAGTTTATTCGCTCGCATGGACTATTTGCGTCAAACTGCAAAAGTCTGCCGTTTCGTATGACAACGTACATTCCGGAATATGATGATAAGCTAAACATACCATAAATAACCTAAACATAGCTTATAAATAAGCTTTGAGTGGTTCGATGTGCAAAAATATGCTTATTTGATCTTACAGGGACTAAAAGTGTCAAAAAACGGCGTAAGTTTGCATTTTCGCGCATATCTTATGTTCTGACCACATCTGGATATCTAAAATTTTTGTAGTCACTAAAATATTTTTATTTTAGTGATCGGCATGCAAAAATACCATTCGTCGCTTAATTTGGATCGTTTTCGTGTGCGTTCGAGTTTCATCGTAATTAGAGGAATAACGCGAGCGTACGACCAAACGAACCGACATCCGAGATATTTCCAAGCATATTTTGTGTCCTATATACTTTGACTACCTTGTAGAGCCTTGAAAATGGCTTAACGGAGGTTAAAAGTGCCAAAAATGAGCTTAGGCAAGTGCAGGGACCAAAACTGTAAAAGCTGAAACTTTACTGATCTGCAGAAAGGACGCGGGCCGCGTAAGCCTGGTCCCTATGCTTACATGGGGTGCGAGCTCATGCCAGTGACAGAAAGTTGTTTTTCAGCAACAAATTGATAATTCAAGGGTTGTTCTTGTAATTTTTTTGTGTAATGGCCAAGTTAACACCTCTCCAAGGCATATTAGCTGGCCCTTAACACTTGTATGGCTGTGATTTCATCCCTTGTTGGCAAACAAACACTTGTGATGATCTTGTTCATCATCCACAAGTATAAATAGCCAAGCTCTCATTCCTTTTCACTCACCCTTGATCTGATTAACACTCTAAGTTGGAGCCTTTGCTTCATACCTGAGTGTTATAGATCAAGTTCTCCCTAGCTTGGACCCTTTGTAAGCTTCTTCCGTGCTTTTATCGCTTTTCAAGCATGAAAGTCAAATAGTGTTTGACTTTCAGCTTTGACCAGTCAATGGTCAACACAAAGTTCGTTTGAACTTTTTAACGTGATTGTAATCACGATGGTTATAATCCTTAGCGATTATACCTACTGATTACCACGTTAACTAGGTGTAGTGACGAGTCAAAGTTTCGGTCAAAATGCGTTTTAACACGCATTTTTCAACGGAACTACTTTTAGGTATCAAAACACTTTGTTTTGATACCAAATCAGTTTTCTAAGTTAGTTAAACATGTTTTGACATGTTTAACTCGTCACTACTAATTTAGTGCTTGTTTAGAGTCGTAAGTTAAGCGATCTAGACAACCGCTTAGATTTTCGAACCCGACCCATTTGGTCGATCATTTGGATCTGACCAAGCATGTTTAGTGATCATAGTTGCATAGGGAATAACCCCTGAGGTTATACCTTATGATCACTTAGGATTGGTTAGTTGATTGTAAGTAGCTTATATGCCCACAGGAAATGACCAAAACGCCCTTCTTGAGCATAAACCCATATTGTGCATATGTGAACATATTTTTGACATAAAATTTTGATTTAGTAACATGTTTAGGTATAATTGGGCATGTAAGACTTGACATAGCTCATTGATAACCATCCGGCCATAGTTTTACGAAACCGACGCGTTATAGTAGCTTAAACTACCATAACGGGTCGAAACGAGTCAAGAGCACTTAGGTAGACTTTCAAATCAGAATGTTAGCTCTATTAAATCATACCATATGAGTTCAAATACTCATTTGATTTATAGAACCACATTCTATCCTATCTCCCGGTTTAGGATCCGATTATTAACATAGTTACTTATACTAGGTGCCGTGTTGATTCCGTGATACTTGGAGCTTAATTTGGTCTTATTCCTAAGACTAATAATCAATCCCAAGTGATTACATAGTTCCCCTCTTTTACCGCTTTCAAATACTTTGGGGTGATACACATGTGCATACTTGATACTTTCATGCTTTACATTGCTTTTATGACATAAACATGCTAGTTTCACCTAGTACACATATTGTACGTGATTTTCCATTATGTTTTGCTATGTATGTTTACTTAGCATGCTAGCACCTTGATTTCATAAACATCTTTGCTATGTATGTTTATTTAGCATGTTAGCACATTGATTTCATAAACATTTTTGCTATGTATGTTTACTTAGCATGCTAGCACATTGATTTTATGAACATTTCTACTATGTATTTTTACCTAGCATACTTAGTACATTGTTTTCACATGCTACATTGGTTATGACATTTGGTTTTTTTAATCGGGACAATAATACATTCATTAACATCGATCATGCCGCTCGGTAGTATGTAATGGTACCATAGGACTTGACAAATCCCATTTCCGACTTCCTAGGTTTGTTTAGAAGTTGGGAATGACATAATCCAATATACATAATTTAGATAAACCTTTAATTTGTTTAAAGGTTTTTCGCCACTGTCACAAGGCTTGAATGTATGCGATTAACATTACTGCATAAATGTTTGTAATCATAAAGCATTGTTTTCTGCAAAACATAACATTTGATTTAAACTTAAGTTTATTCAAAAACTTTGTTTTGTACATTTTCCTATGGGGTTGAGTAATTACTAGTTATTCACCATACATGACATTTGTTTTCATATTGATATTATCACATAGTTTGAGTAGATACTTTCTACTTGCTATGCATTACATTTGGTTATACTTGATACATTTCACACATGACATTGAACATGGTTTACACATAAACATTTTGACATTGAACAAGACATTTTGGTTGGTTATTGATAAGTGACTTATATAATGTGGCTATGTGTTATATGATAAAAGCATGGTGGATACGCCGCTGGTACTTCCTATATATAAGTGCTTTTATTGTATTATACATTGTTGCGTTATCTAAACCACTTTGACAAGACATGAAACATTTTATACAAGAACACGACATTGTTTTACAAATTACATATTATACAAATTCACTTTTACATGGTTATACATTTAACCATGCATTATCCTTTTATTTTCATTTGATTTTACATCGATTTTCATATGATTTTATAAAGAAAATCATTTTATAACGTTCATGACTACATTTTTGTAAAACTCTTCTTTTAATTACAAGTCATGAATCCTGCATAAACAAAACCTATGTATCTCACAGGCATTTTTTTGCTGACGTACCAATTTTCACATGTGTTTTAGGTTCTAATGCATGATGAGGTTTGTGCTACACTTAGGCGGACTTGGGCCTTGGTGACTTAAAAGACAGTTAATTATGTTATGTTTTCGTTAATTCATAAGACAATGTAAACTTTAATCTTAATAGTACAAAACTTTGATTACTATGGTTGTTGAAACAATAATTCTGTCGCTCCACTCCCCGACGTTTCCGCCGCGGTTTGTTGTTTTACGCGGTCGGGGTGTGACAGAAGAGTTGGTATCGGAGCCAATGGTTATAGGGAATTAGGTTATTAGTAATGCTTTGACCTAGACTATAACTTTCTAGGACCCTAACACATGTTTACTTGTGTTTAGATCTTAAAACAATACCCGTCACATATCCTTAGGTGATTACCAACATGGACACAATTTTCCAAAACAATTTTTGAAATCAATCATCTATCCTTAGATGATTTCTTTTGGTCTTGTACCTTCCAAATTTTTAAAAATCTCATCAAAGTTTGGGTCTAAATAATGTGAACACGTGCAAACTGGAAGGGTGGATGCCTGTACCCTGAGTTTTCTGTCTAAGGCTAGAGTGTTCGTACAAATCCGTTGTATCGGACCAGTCACTCTTACCTAGGACCAGTCACTCTTACCTAGGAAGCATGTCTTCAGTGATACATTATTATGACCTGTTTACTTTGATTTGTCACTGTGTGTCATTTGTTTGCTTTGTGGTAACAAACAAATGACCACCATCCTTGCATTTTGTCGATTTTATTGATATCTCATTTCTTTCATCACATCATCTCACTCGTTTTCTCTCATGTTTCCTCTTTTTGAATGCCTCCTCGACATAACGTTCAGCAGCCTAATGCCGAACTGGCGGCTATTATAGCACAGCAGATGACTGCTATACTACCTAATCTCATCACTCAAATAAACCAAGCCAACAATAACAAAAATGCACCTGCTCCGTGCAATTTCAAAAGCTTTAATTCGGCTAAACCACTCAAGTTTAGTGGTTATGATGGAGCAACTGGGCTTCTCCAGTGGTTTGAGAGCACCTTTCGCCATGTTTAGTGTCCAAACAACCGTAAGGTCGAGTTTGCTTCAAGCGTATTCCAAAAGAGGGCTCTCACCTGGTGGAATGGGGTAATGAGAGACCGAGGTGCTGATGTTGCTTTGGGTCAGACATGGGAGGAACTTAGAGCTCTTATGATGAGAGAGTTCTGCCCTTGTCATGAGCAGAGGGCACTGGAAAATGAGTTCCATGACCTCAAACAAGACAGTGGTGAACACCGGGCATACACTGACAGATACGAGGAGTTAAGCTTGCTCTGTCCGACAATGGTCACGCCTTTGGATAAAGCTATTGAGATATACATAAACGGTTTGCCAGATCATGTTCAGGATATTGTCACTGGTAGCAACCCTACTACCGTCTGACAGGCCATTGAGCTAGCTGCAACCCTTACTGAATCGCAAGTTAAGAAGGGTAAACTCCACAGAAAGGGTGATAAGAAACAGAAACAATCTGATAGCACCAAGGAGCAGAAGGGCAAGAAGGTTGCTGAGTCTTCAAAGAAATCAAGGAAGCGTAAGGCTTCCAAGAATTTTGCTGTCACTGCTCAGACTAATCAGGCGGCACAGAATCAACATGCACAACCTGCCGCCAAGAGGCAGTATGCTGGTAACGCACCTCTGTGCAACAGATGTAACAGCCACCATCAACCACAGGTGCAATGCCGTATCTGCACAAACTGTGGCAAGTCTAGTCATCTTGCAAACACCTATATCTTTGCTCCGAACCAAAATCAAGCTGCTCACAACCTAGCACAAAACCCTGCCCAGAATCCTGCTCGACCTCACTACCCGCCTGGTTCATGTTTCAACTATGGGGATCTGACCTACTACAGGAACAACTGCCTGATGTTGGCAAACGCAAATCAGGCTAAGACTCGTGGACGAGCTTTCAATCTGAATGCAAATGAGGCACGCGCAGACAACGAAGTGGTGAACGGTACGTTCCTCGTTAACAACCAACCTGCTTCTGTTCTATTTGATTCGGGTGCCGATAAGAGTTTTGTGTCCTTAGCTTTTGAGCCTATGCTTTCGATGACTAGAAAATCTAGGAAAGCCCTTGACAGTAGAAGTAGCTAGTGGTGAACCCGTAGTACTCGATTCCGTTCTTCGAAATTGCTAGTTGGACCTTAATAACCATCTTTTCCCTATTGACCTCACACTGATGCAACTTGGAAGCTTCGATGTTATAATAGGAATGGATTGGTTAGCCAAATACCATGCTGAGGTGGTTTGTTTTGAGAAGATTGTCCGTATACCGCTTTCGACTGGTGAGATCTTTGAAGTTCATGGGGAGAAACCCGTTAGTAGCCTTAAACTCATGTCTTTTACCCAAGCCCAAAAATACTTATGAAAGAAATATGTCGCCTTCTTGGCACATGTTGTAGAGGAGAAAGGCAAGGGTAAGACTATTCAAGATATCCCTGTTGTTCGGGATTATCCTGAGGTATTTCCTGAAGAAATACCTGGTTTACCCCCCTGTACGACAAGTTGAGTTTCGCATTGATCTTGTGCCTGGCGCAAATCCTATTGCTAAATCCCCTTACTGTCTTGCACCGTCTGAGATGCAAGTGTTGTCTAAGCACCTTCTGGAGCTTTCTGACAAAGGATTCATTCATCCAAGTTTTTCACCTGGGGGCGCTCCTGTCCTATTCGTGAAAAAGAAAGATGGATCTTTCTAAATGTGTATCGATTATCGTGAGCTTAACAAGCTTACCATCAAGAATCGATATCCCCTACCTCGTATTGATAATCTCTTTGATCAGCTACAGGGTTCTACTTGCTTTTCAAAGATTGATCTGCGTTCTGGGTATCATCAACTTCGAGTGCTTTAAGAAGATATTCCCAAAACAGCTTTCCGTACAAGATACGGTCATTATGAGTTCACTGTTATGCCTTTCGGTCTAACAAATTCTCCTATTGTTTTCATGGACTTGATGAATAGGGTTTGTAAGCCTTATTTGGACAAGTTCATCATTGTATTCATAGATGACATTCTGATCTATTCTAAGACACGAGCTGATCATGAGTAACATCTTCGTCTTACAATGGAGCTCCTAAAGAAAGAACAGCTTTTTTTCCAAATTCTCCGAGTGCGAATTCTGGCTTAAGGAAGTTCAATTTTTAGGGCACATCGTCAACGAACAAGGTATTCATGTAGATCCCACCAAAATCAGCGCGATTAAGGATTGGGATACACCTACTACTCCTACCAAGGTTCGTTCATTTCTTGGTCTAGCGGGTTATTACTGCCGCTTTATTGAAAACTTCTCCGAAATTGCGGTTCCTCTCACTGCTTTAACTCAGAAGAATAAGCCTTTTGAGTGGGCACCCAAAAAGGAAGAGGCTTTTCAGACCTTGAAACAGAAACTCTGCAATGCACCTATTCTATCTTTACCTGAGGGCAATGACGATTTTTCCGTGTATTGTGATGCATCCAACTTAGGCCTTGGCTGCGTTCTTATGCAAAGAAACAAAGTCATAGCTTATGCATCAAGACAGCTAAAGGTACACGAGAAAAACTACATGACTCATGATCTTGAATTAGGTGCAGTTGTTTTTGCTCTCAAAATCTGGAGACACTACCTGTATGGTACAAAGTGTGTAGTGTTTACTGACCACAAGAGTCTCCAATATATTTTCAATCAGAAAGAACTTAACATGTGGCAAGGACGTTGGGTTGAACTTCTAAACGACTACGATTGCGAAATTCGCTACCATCCTGGTAAGGCGAATGTCGTGGCTGACGCATTGAGTCGTAAGGAACGTGTCAAGCTTCATTGTGTCCAAGTTCGATCTGACATACAAACCTGCATTTCTCAGGCTCAACATACTTGTGTTGCACAAGGTTTGATGGGTAAAGAATTACCATGTCATATTAAACCTGAGCTTGACCTGAGAGACTTTGGGTTATTTTATTTCATGGGCCGTTTGTGGGTCCCAACTCAAGACAATCTTCACACCTTGCTAATGGATGAAGCTCATAAGTCTCGTTATTCTATTCATCCGGGTGTAGATGAAATGTATAAGGATCTTCGAACCCAGTATTGGTGGCCGGGTATGAAGAAGGACATTGCCTTATATGTTTCCAAATGCCTTACTTGTCTCAAGGTTAAGTCAGAACACCAACATCCCACTGGACTTTTGGAGCAACCAGAGATTCCGGTTTGGAAATGGAAAACATTGCTATGGATCTCATTACCAAACTGTCGCGCAATAAAAGAGGTCATGATGCCATTTGGGTAGTCGTTGATCGTCTTACAAAGTCAGCACATTTCTTGCCGATCCGTGAGGATCTATCTGCTGACAAGCTTGCTAAAATCTACGTTGATGAGATTATATCTCGACATGGCGTTCCTTTGAACATCATATCTGACAGAGATGCTCGATTCTCGTCTCGCTTTTGGAGAACCATGCAATCTGCCATGGGAACCTAACTCAATTTGAGCACAGCATACAATCCTCAATTGGATGGTCAATCTGAGAGAACAATCCAGACACTGGAGGATATGCTTAGAGCTTGTGTGATCGACTTTGGTGGTAGTTGGGATTCGCATCTACCGTTGATCGAATTCTCCTACAATAATAGTTATCACTCTAGAATTAACATGGCTCCTTTCGAAGCTTTATACGGTCGAAAATGTCGTTCACCGGTCTGCTGGAATGAGACAGGAGAAGCTCAACATACTGGACCTGAACTCATTCTAGAGACTACATATAAGGTTAAGAAGATTCGTGATAACCTTCAGATAGCTAGAAGCCGTCAAAAGAGTTACGCGGATCGACGACGCAAGCCCTTAGAATTTCAAGTTGGTGATCACGTCCTACTCAATGTATCCCGTTGGAAAGGAGTGATCCAATTTGGAAAGAAAGGAAAACTTGCACCACTCTATGTTGGACCATTTAAGATCGTTGAAAGAGTCGGAAAAGTAGCCTACAGACTTGAGTTACCTCCTGAACTTGGAAATGTTCATCCAACTTTCCACGTGTCCAATCTCAAAAAGTGTTTAACTAATGAGAACCTCCACATACCACTTGATGAAATTCGTGTTGATAACACGACGCACTTCGTTGAGAAACCTGTGGAAATCATAGACCGTGAAGTCAAAAAGCTCAAACACAAGCGCATCCCAATTGTTAAAGTTCGTTGGGAATCTAAACGTGGCCCAGAATTTACTTGGGAACGTGAAGATCAAATGAGAGCGAAATATCCGCATCTATTCTCACAAGTTTCCTCTAAATAAATTTTGGGACGAAATTTCCTAAAGTAGGGGAGACTGTGACATATGTGCTTGTGTTATCATTGTACAAACTCTGAACAATTCAATATTAATAAAACAATGTGTTTTGATCCCAATGTTTGTTATTTATGTTTGACATTTTGCACGTTTTGATTTTTGATCGATTTTAAACTCTATATCGCTTACTGGAAAGTTATACACAAACTGATGCGTAAACGTAATCAGTTTAACGCGACAAGCACTCTGGAATAGTGACATAAGCTTAACATACCTTAAATAACCTTTAAATAACTTAGAAATAAGTTTTAAAGGGTTTGGTATGGCAAAAACAAGTTTATTCGCTCGTAGGGACTATTTGCGTCAAACTGCAAAAGTCTGCCATTTCGTATGACAACGTACATTCTGGAATATGATCATAAGCTAAACATACCATAAATAACCTAAACATAGCTTAGAAATAAGCTTTGAGTGGTTCGATGTGCAAAAATATGCTTATTTGATCTTACAGGGACTAAAAGTGTCAAAAACGGCATAAGTTTGCATTTTCGCGCATATCTTACGTTCTGACCACATCTGGATATCCAAAATTTTTGTAGACACTAAAATATTTTTATTTTAGTGATCGGCATGCAAAAATACCATTCGTCGCTTAATTTGGATCGTTTTCACGTCCGTTCGAGTTTCGTCGTAATTAGACGAATAACGCGACCGTACGACCAAACGAACCGACATCCGAGATATTTCCATGCATATTCTGTGTCCTCTATACTTTTACTACCTTGTAGAGCCTTGAAAATGGATTAACGGGGGTTAAAAGTGCCAAAAATGAGCTTAGGCAAGTGCGGGGACCAAAACTGTAAAAGCTGAAACTTTGCTGATCTGCAGAAAGGACGCGGGCCGCGTAAGCCTGGTCCCTATGCTTACGCAGGGCGCGAGCTGATGCCAGCGATAGAATGTAGTTTTTCAGAAACAGATTGATAATTCAGGGGTTGTTCTTGTAAGTTCTTTGTGTAATGGCCAAGTTACCACATCTCCAAGGCATATTAGCTGGCCCTTAACACTTGTATGACTGTGATTTCATTCCTTGTTGGCCAAACAAACACTTGTGATGATCTTGTTCATCATCCACAAGTATAAATAGCCAAGCTCTCATTCCTTTTCACTCACCCTTGATCTGATTAACACTCTAAGTTGGAGCCTTTGCTTCATACCTGAGTGTTATAGATCAAGTTATCCCTAGCTTGGACCCTTTGTAAGCTTCTTTCGTGCTTTTATTGCTTTTCAAGCGTGAAAGTCAAACAGTGTTTGACTTTCATCTTTAACCAGTCAATGGTCAACACAAAGTTCGTTTGAACTTTGTAACGTGATTGTAATCACGATGGTTATAATCCTTAGCGATTATACGTACTGATTACCACGTTAACTAGGTGTAGTGGCGAGTTAAAGTTTCGGTCAAAATGCGTTTAGCATGCATTTTGCAACGGAACTACTTTTAGGTATCAAAACACTTTGTTTTGATACCAAATTAGTTTTCTAAGTTAGTTAAACATGTTTTGACATGTTTAACTCGTCACTACTAGTTTAGTGCTTGTTTAGGGCCGTAAGTTAAGCGGTCTAGACAACCGCTTAGACTTTCGAACCCGACCCATTTGGTCGATCATTAGGATCCGACCAAGCATATTTAGTGATCATAGTTGCATAGGGAATAACCCCTGAGGTTATACCTTATGATCACTTAGGATTGGTTAGTTGATTGTTAAGTAGCTTATATGCCCATAGGAAATGACCAAAATGCCCTTTTTGAGCATAAACCCATATTGTGCATATGTGAACATATTTTTGACATACAATCTGATTTAGTAACATGTTTAGGTATAATTGGGCATGTAAGACTTGACATAGCTCATTGATAACCATCCGACCATAGTTTTACGAAACCGACGCGTATAGTAGCTTAAACTACCATAACGGGTCGAAACGGGTCAAGAGCACTTAGGTAGACTTTCAAATCAGAATGTTAGCTCTATTAAATCATACCATATGAGTTCAAATACTCATTTGATTTATAGAACCACATTCTATCCTATCTCCCGGTTTAGGATCCGATTATTAACATAGTTACTTATACTAGGTGCCTTGTTGATTCCGTTATACTTGGAGCTTAATTTGGACTTATTCCCAAGACTAATAAGCAATCCCAAGTGAGTACATAGTTCCCCTCTTTTACTGCTTTCAAATACTTTGGGGTGATACACATGTGCATACTTGATACTTTCATGCTTTTCATTGCTTTTATGACATAAACATGCTAGTTTCACCTAGTACACATATAGTACGTGATTTTCCATTATGTTTTGCTTTGTATGTTTACTTAGCATGCTAGCACCTTGATTTCATAAACATCTTTGCTATGTATGTTTATTTAGCATGCTAGCACATTGATTTCATAAACATTTTTGCTATGTATGTTTACTTAGCATGCTAGCACATTGATTTCATGAACATTCCTACTATGTATGTTTACTTAGCATACTTAGTACATTGTTTTCACATGCTACATTGGTGATGACATTTGGTATGTTTAATCGGGACAATAATACATTCATTAACATTGATCACGCCGCTCTGTAGTATGTAATGTTACCATAGGACTTGACAAATCCCGTTTCCGACTTCCTAGATTTGTTTGAAAGTTGGGAATGACAGAATCCGATATACATAATTTAGATAAACCTTTAATTTGTTTAAAGGTTTGTCGCCACAGTCGCAAGGCTTGAATGTATGCGATTAACATTACTGCATAAATGTTTGTAATCACAAAGCATTGTTTTCTGCAAAACATAACATTTGATTTAAACTTAGGTTTATTCAAAAACTTTGAATTATACATTTTCCAATGGGGTTGAGTAATTACTAGTTATTCACCATACATGACATTTGTTTTCACATTGATATTATCACATAGTTTGAGTAGATACTTTCTGCTTGCTATGCATTACATTTAGTTATACATGATACATTTCACACAAGACATCGAACATGGTTTACACATAAACTTTTTGACACTGAACAAGACATTTTGGTTGGTTATTGATAAGTGACTTATATAACGTGGCTATGTGTTATATGATAAAAGCATGGTGGATACGCCGCTGGTACTTCCTATATAGAAGTGCTTTTATTGTATTATACATTGTTGCGTTATCTAAACCACTTTGACAAGACATGAAACATTTTATACAAGAACACGACATTGTTTTACAAATTACATATTTTATAAAAATTCACTTTTACATGGTTATACATTTAACCATGCATTATCCTTTTATTATCATTTGATTTTTACATCGATTTTCATATGATTTTATAAAGAAAATCATTTTATAAGGTTCATGACTACATTTTTGTAAAACTCTTCTTTTAATTACAAGTCATGAATCTTGCATAAACAAAACCAATGTATCTCACAGACATTTTTATGCTGATGTACCTATTTTCACATGTGTTTCAGGTGCTAATGCATGATGAGGTTTGTGCTATACTTAGGCGGACTTTGGCCTTAGTGACGTAAAAGACAGTTAATTATGTAATGTTTTCGTCAATTCATAAGACAATGTAAACTTTAATCTTAATAGTACAAAACTTTGATTACCATGGTTGTTGAAACAATAATTCTGTCGCTCCACTCCCCGACGTTTCCACCGCGGTTTGTTGTTTTACGCAGTCGGGGTGTGACACGATGCTTTAACGATGATTTCAAAAATCGAATACTATGGTTTATATTAAACAAAACGATTTCGATAATGTGAACGAACTTGTTGGACGTATTTACATAACGAATGACATTCATTAATTTTGGCCGAACCGACCAGTATTAGGTTATGGTACCACAGGATCTGACAAATCCAGTTATAGGACTACACCCATGGTTATGTGTGGGAGTTATATGGGTAACGACTGAACATGTTAATTGTTAACTTACCCTTTTGTGGTTTGTTAATACGAGTTGAACGATGGACGAGTTACAAAGGTTTGAATGTTATAAATGAGACGACCAAAAGTAGTTTTCACAATTAAAATGAGAACGATTTTGAGACGATTGAACGATTTGGACTATTTGAACGATTTAAACGAGTTAAACGAGTTGAACAAACGGTTGGTTTTTTGGTTAGTGTTTAGATAACGGGATGAGTTTAATGTGATAAAAGCATGGTAGATACGCCGCTGGTACTTCTTATATATAAGTGCTTTTAACATATTACATTCCGTGGCGTTATTTAGTTCACTTGGACAAACAATTTTAAAACGATGTCATACAACGATGTTTACTAAACTATTATTACGAGAACGATTTACGATTTGGTTTACATAAACAAATGTTTTGAGTTAAGATTCATGGCATCGAGATTTTATAAACTATAACCAATCTGTTTTAACATGGTTATTCATTTTATAATATAAACATTTTTACAAAACAAGCTTTCAAATAACTATTAACGAAGTTGTACGAGTTATTTCAACACATAAACGAGCCATGAATCTGACACTCACACAAAACCTATGTGCTCGCCGGCAATTCTTTGCTGACTTTATTTTCCATATGTTTCAGGTGGTGATTGATGATGTTGATTACAAGTAGGATGCATGCTCACTTAGGAATGGACGAGGCCTTAGTGACTAAATAACAAATGAGAGACGATGTTTGACTTGTTTGTTTAACTTTAAGACAATGTAAATTATCTAATGAATCAATGAAACGAAACTTTTTGATCCATGGTTGTGAAACAATGATTCTGCCACGACACTCCCCGACGTTTCTGCCGCGGTTTCGTTGTTTTAACGTGGTCGGGGTGTGACACCTAACATGTTAAATAAAGTTGCAAAATCATTTCAAGTGTCAAAATTTAGGTTGCATAAAATTGAAATTATGCGTAAAAAGGGCATTTTGGTCATTTTCCTAAGGCATATAATCTACCAATCATACAACTAATTAAACGAAGTGACCATAAGGTATAACCTCGGAAGGTTATTCCCTATACAACTATGGTCACATATTGTGTTTGGTCGGATCCTAATGATAGACCAAACTGGTCGGGTTCGAAAGTCTAAACGGTTTTCGAGACCTCTTGACTTACGACCCTAAACAAGCTCTAAACTAAAAGTGACGAGTTAAACATGTTAAAACATGTTTAACTAAGTAATCATTAGGTATAGCCGCGAGGGACTATAACCATCGTGATTACGCTCACGTTGCAAAGTTCAAACGAACTTTGACTTGACCAATTCATGGTCAAAGCTGAAAGTTAAACACTGTTTGACATTCTTGGTTGAAATAAATAAACAAGCATGAAAGAACACTTACAAGTGTTCTAGGCTGGAAAAAGGACTAAGAAATCTCAAGTATGAAGCCTCCAACAAGTGTGGTAGCCTCAATTAGAGCAGAGATGAAAGAAAGAAGGAATGAGCAAGTGAAGAATGAAATGGTCTTGAATATTTATAGAAATCAAGAATGCATAGGATCATGCCATGTGTTTGTGTGGTGATTAAGGAATGATCAAGGCCATACATTTGTTAGGATCAGATTTGGGAGCTTGGGGAACACTTAAACCAGCCCACAAGTTCCAAAAACCAAGCTTTAAATCAGGTTTAGCAAGTTGTTTAGAAGAAACTGGATTCTGCTGAGCTGGGACTAGCTTACGGAGTGTAAAGGTCCTCACCATACGGTCCGTATGGTGTATGCAAAACAACAACTTTTGAAAATCGACAGTTTCAGTCCTTGAGCTTGTTTTGTCGCGTTTCAGCACTTCTAACACCCGTTAAACCTATTTTCAAGATCCATGATGAAGTTAAAGTATATTTAACTTGACTTATGCTAAAAAATGTCATGGATATTAGTTCGTTTGGCTCTACGGTTGCGTTTTTCGGTTAATTACGACGGAAATCGTAACGAACGCGAAAACGACCCAAATTGCGAAATGAAAGGTATTTTTGCATTCCCATCATTAAAATGCAATATTTTAATGATTACAAAAATATTTGGATGTCCGGATATGGTCAGAACACAAAATATGCGCGAAATTGCATACTTTCGCATTTTTTACGCTTTTAGTCCCTAAGATCAAATAAGCTCATTTTCGCATACCGAACCCCTCAAAACTTATTTCTAGCTATGTTAAGGGTATTTAGGGTATGTTTGGCTTATGATCTTGTTCCAGAGTGTACGTTGATGTGCGAATCGGCAGACTTTTGCAGTTTGTCGTAAATAGTCCCTGTACTTGTATAAACATGTTTTCGTCGCCCCTAACCCTTCGAAACCTATTTCTAACTTCTATAAAGGGTATATAGGGTACGTGCAGCTCGTGTCCTCATCCTAGTGTGTACGTTGCATTAAACGGATTACGTTTAAGCATCGGTTATCGAATTGCTTTCAAAGAAAAAGTTTTTAAAAGCCCGAAATTTTGCACAAGGGTTACAGTCTCCCCTACTTTAGGAAATTTCGTCCCAAAATTTATTCGAAGGAGAGCGTAGAGTGTAATTGAATTGTCTGAAAGATAAGCAAATTTCTAGATCCCAAAGATGCGAAGCATCATCTAGTGTTGGAAATTTTGGGGGATTCAAAATGTTATTTGGGATATTCAAAGTATCTCAAGGTATTCAACCCTTTGAAACTTGTGAATCTTTAAAAGTGTAAATCAGTGTACAAAAATTGTTTGGCATGGCATTATGTTATACTAAGCTCTTAGTGTAAATCCTAGCAAATAAAGGGGTGTACATTCTAGCCTTGTCCATATGTACACGGTTTCTAACGTAACACGAGGTACATCCCATGTACCATGAGCATCTCATGCATAGGAGACGGGTCAACATACCTATGGCATCAAGTTCGTCACCTTTAACACCATGATATACTCCCGGTCGGCTCGATTTGAGTTAACGAATGTACTCGTCATCGTCCATTGCATTCAATAAACCAAATAACAAATAATCACATAATGGTCCAAGATAACATAAAATCACCAAGTGATCTTAGTAACGTTCTGAAGAATAACACAATAAGAACACTTATATATAGGAAGTACCATTGGCGTATCCACCATGTTCTTATCGCATCATACTTCTCTCGTTACTTTAATCACTCTAGATTTTATGCCACCATACTTAACAAGGCTTACTATGATTCTCATGCGTCGAACCTCATAATTAAGTGTGCACCCATAATTTCTCATTTCGTCGCATGGTCCACATAGCTCCTCTTGTTAAGTGAGGGTAAACAATAATAAGGTCAAACTATCATCTAAATCAAATAAACATCGTCACAACACAACATCTATCAAATCGAATCGTGTTTCATACTAGCAGTGATAGCACTACTTGGTTTGCATACAACAAATTTAGTAGTAGGTATTTCATTCTAGTAAAAATGTTAATACATGTTTCATTCTAACCAAACTGGTAGTATGCAACATATACTAAACATGCATTGTTATCATATTGTAAGCAGATCGAGAAAATGTTTTCAAATCATGTGCTAGGTATGCTAAGCCAACATACTAAGCAAAATGTATTTGAAAATAGTGTACTAAGTATGTTAAGTCAACATACAAAGCAAATTGTATTTGTAATCTAGTACTATACATACTAGATAAACAAATCATGTATGTAATGTCATGATCACGAAATAGTACTGGTCACACAGTATTTGTAGCGATCATGTTGCCAAGTTCTTATGAATGCACTAGAGTGCAATCATAGTATGCTAAATTATAAGATTTAGTTCCTAAAGAACGGAATCCACAAAGTTGGCATGTAGTTGTAATCACACAAAGTGTAATCATATTGGAATTTGTAATTGGAATACGAATAACAAGGATAAAGATAAACTTCTTGAAATTTATATTGTTATTACAAATATAGTTGAAATATGTCCATTGTTTTTGAAAATAAACAGAAAATGTAGAGGTTCAAATGATCATAAGTGCTTGATCATCAGCTTGAGCCTCATTAAACACTCGTCCACTAGCATTGGCAAGCTTAGGGCAGTTTCGCTTGAAATGATTTAAATCCCCACAATTGAAACATGCTTGAGGGCAAGTCTGAGTAGGGGCTGCTCAGTTCTGGACACGACAGGTCACAGCTAAATGTCCAAATAGACCACAGATTGTACACTGGCAGGAAGGAGAATTTATTTCATGATGATAGTTGCGATGATTGCACCGAGGTTGCTTTCCATGGAAAAATCCCTTAAAGGGTACTGAGTTTAGTGGAATTGGTGCAGGAATTACAAAATTCTTTGAAGTCTTTTGCTTCTTAGAATTTTTAGAAGATTCAGCCTTTGTTCCCTTTGAATTCTCCTTAGTAGTTTCAATGTTTCGTTTCTTGTCTCCCTTTCGAAAAAGTTTCCCTTTTCTAACCAGGGAGTTGGTTAAGGTTGCGGCTAATTCCTTAGCCTCCCTAAGCGTTGCAGATTTGCTACCAGTGACAATGTCTTGGACAGGATTAGGTAGGCCATCAATGTATTTCTCAATGGCCTGATCCAAAGGTGTGACCATAGTGGGGCAAAGTAGGCTTAACTGTTCAAATCGGTCAGTGTAGGCACGGTTTTCCCCACTATCTTATTTTAGATAATAGAATTCGTTTTCAAGTGCCCTCATTTTGCTTCGTGGGCAGAATTCTTTCTTCATAAGATTTTTAAATTCTTCCCACATTTGTGCCATCGCTATATCGGCACCTCGGTCTCTCAAGATACCGTTCCACCAAGTGAGTGCTCTCTTTTGGAAAACACTTGAGGTGAACTCCACCTTGCGCTCACTGGGACACTGAACATGGCGGAATGTGCTTTCTATACTCTCAAACCATTGTAGGAGTGCAGTTGCTCCTTCAGACCCATTAAACTTGAGTGGTTTAGCCGAGTTGAATTGTTTATAGTTACATGGCGATATAACATTGTTGTTGTTATTGTTTTGGATTTGGTTGACTTGGGTCACAATGCCTGGGAGTAAAGTAGCTAGATGCTAAGAAATCCTTGCTGCCATTTCAGTGTTCCAAATGACGTCGCGATGAGGAGGCATCTTAAAGATATAGCTGTAGTGAAAATTAAATAAGTGAGATTCATCAAATTGTCATAAGTTTGAATCATCATAGTGAATTTAAATATCTCGACTTAGTAAAAATCTTGTTCAAAAGTCTTGTTCTTGTACTTAGAAAATATAGTGTTGTAGTTTTTGTTTTGAAACAAGAATTGTTTGAGAAATAAGCTTTTGTAGTATTTTTGGATGAGAGAATACAAACCAAGTTAATGGTTTGTGTTATAAATTCTTTATCTTTTAAAAATTTATTGTTTTTAGAATAAAATGTTTTAAATTAAATTTTTAATATAAAGAAACTTTGTGCTCAAGATTTTGAAAATTCTCATCCAAATAGTAAAAATTTTGAGATCTTGAAAGACAATTGGTAGTGTTTTGAAAATGAAATAGGTTTGCATAGTGTCGTGAAACGAAATGAAATTCATTTCAATTGTCTCGAATAAAACATATCACCGAAGGTAATATGATGGAATAGTACTGTAAAGGGAAATTTATTTCCATTGTTGTGAATAACAAACCTATTACCGAGGGTAATTTGAATGAGTAGTGTCACAAAGGTTGTAGTGTTTGGAAATCGTTCGACATGTGGATAGGTTTTTATAATGTTTTGCGAAAACATGCTTTAGCCTATAAGTGGACACTCACCCTAAGAGTTCCCAGCTAAGAGTGACTGGTCCGATAATGTGGATTTGTACGAACACTCTAGCCTTAGACAGAAAACTCGGGGTACAGGCATCCACCCTTCCAGATTGCATGTGTTCACATTTTAAAACCCAAGATTTCGATGAAAAATGTTTGAGGAAAAACATTTAAGAAATCCTTTGATATAAATTGTTTGAGATAAACATGTTGTGAAATATTTTGACAAAAACGTTTGAGAAAACATTTTTAGAAATATTTCAATGAAAATGTTTTGAGAAAAGCATTTTGAGGAATACCTTAAGGCATAAAGCCTAAGGGTTTAGGATAAATCATCTAAGGTTAGATGATTTGCAAATCATAGAGTAGTTGTGGCACGAATAAGGATGAGGATTAGGATAGAGATCCTAAGTCTACTCATGTTTGGGTCCTAGGAAGGTTATAGACTAGGTTAAAGGCATACTAATAACCTAATTCCCAATAACCAGTGCTCTGATACCAATCTGTAACACCCCAATCGCGTAATACAACAATACGCGACGGAAATATCGGGGAGTCACGTTACAAATTGCTCACAACTACTGGTACTAAATTGTTTCAATATTGTTAACATTGTTTTACAAAGAATACATGTAAATGTCTTTTGATTAAAGAAGTCTAAGGCCCGGATGCAGTCCTATGCGTTGCATGCTTGAATAGTCGAACTCCTGAAACATATGTGAAAAACAGTCAGCATAAAAATGTCGGCGAGTACATAGGTTTTGTTAGCCAAATAAATGGAAAAAATTTTGGCATTGCAATACTTTGACAACTACGAGAGTTGTCGATTGAAAATGAATCTTGAAACCAAAGAATGGCAAAAGTTTAGTATTGCAATACATAATCTTGATTGTGAAAACTTGTGGCAAATAGTTTTGTTTATGCCAATATGATTATTACTAAGTAATTTTTATGCCACTGAAATTGTACTTTGTAATCTTGTAAAAATCGTCATAAAGCTTGTGAATGTGTTATTAAAAATCCAATCAAGAATTAGTAATAACTGTTTTGAAATCCGTCAAAACTTGTGTGAGTATTATATAAATCAAGTCAATGATTTATAGTAATACTTTAGATATCCTTCTAAGAATCTAACATATGAAGATATGGAAGATCCTACAAGGATTTGGATACTTGAACATTGAATCAATCGTACACAAAATCCTAAAGTGATTCGGAAAACGTTACAAGAGTAATAAAATAAGAACACTTATATATAGAAAGTACCAGCGGCGTATCCACCATGTTCTTATTTTATTACACCCGTTTCGTTATCTAAATCACAACTACCACATAAACACATAAATCATCAACTTATCACCAACTTGTAAACACACATTAAAGTACACAATGAATCCAAACAAGGACTCCAATATTAGTACTTTAAACATCCCTTGAGTGTCTAGCTATGAAGATTGATAGATACTACAGGAATCCGGTTTTTGTCACATCGTCTTGTCACATACGCATTAAAGTACACAATGAATCCAAACAAGGACTCCAATATTAGTACTCTAAACATCCTACAAGAATCAATCTATGAAGATAGATAAATGCTAAAAGGATTTGATTTCTGTCACATTGAATCATTGAATCATAACATTCGAAAACCTAATGGTGATTCGGGATAACGCCACGAAGGGTAATACAATAAGCACACTTATATAAAGGAAGTACCAGTGGCGTATCCACCATGTCCTTATTGTATTACTCTAGTTTCGTTATCTAAATCACCAACAATCTCTACACATAAACCATAACCATCGTCTTGTAAAGTACTTCTTAAAAAAACTCACTATGAAGATAGGAAGATCTAAGACTGTACTTCAAATACCCTATAAGAATCTAACTATGAAGATAGATAGATCTTTTAAGGATTTGGATAATCATCGTGTTTGCATAATCGGAATAATACACAAAAAAGCACTTGGTAAACACATATATGCCATACATTGGAAAACAAATTGGTTACACATATGAATCACCCCAAAACATTTGAAAACAGTAAAAGAGGGGAACTATGTACTCTCATGGGATTGCGAATAGGTCTTATTCAAATGGTATAACAAAGCGCAAAGGATCAAGAGTTCAAGTGTCGAAGCGGTTCCTAGTCTATCGGATACTATGTTAGTGTAACGGGACATAAATTGAGGAATCAGATAGAATGAGGTATTGTAAACCAAATGAGTGTTGGAACTCATATGAAATGGTTTAACAAAGCCTACATTCTGATTGAAACTTATCATAAGTGCTTTTGACCCGTTATGACCCGTTAAGGTAGTTTAAGCTACTTTAACGCATCATTTGCGCAAAATGCGCATTCGGATGGTCTAACTAGCCCTATGATAAGTATTATATGACCTAACATGTTTAATAAATTTTCAAAATCAGTTCAAGTGTCAAAATTTAGGTTGCATAGGCTTAAATTGAAATTATGCGCAAAAAGGGAATTTTGGTCATTTTCCTAAGGCATATAATCTACCTATCATACAACTAATTAAACGAAGTGACCATAAGGTATAACCTCGAAAGGTTATTCCCTATAGAACTATGGTCACATAATGTGTTTGGTTGGATCCTAATGATCGACCAAACGGGTCGGGTTCAAAAGTCTAAACGGTTGTCGAGACCGCTTGACTTACAACCCTAAACAAGCACTAAACTAAAAGTGATGAGTTAAACATGTTAAAAACATGTTTAACTAAGTTAGAAAACTGTTTTGATACCCGAAAATAGTTTCGTCGCAAAATGCACATAAACGTGCATTTTGACCGAAACTTTGATTCGTCACTTCGACTAGTCAACGTGGTAATCAGTAGGTATAGCCGCGAGGGACTATAACCATCGTGATACGCTCACGTTGCAAAGTTCAAACGAACTTTGACTTGACCAATTCATGAAGCACGAGGTGTGATCTGAGTGGTTTTCATTGCATACAATAAGTAAACATTGCTACATGAATTAAAACATACTCCAAATTGCCATTCAAGTTTGATTATCCAAAATACATAAATTAGTTTAAAGTTTACATCATAACTAAAAGATAATTGTTTGAAAGTTCACATCACAATTTCAGAAACAAAGATCAAGGTTTTGTTTCCTGTATCACCACAGAAGGTGGGATATAGTAAACAAATCCACAAAAGATGGCAACGGAGACTAGACACTAAACATCTTGAAAAGGAGCCCGCGAACATCATCCACTAATTTCCTGAAATATATGTAAGTTTAAAAATTGTCAACAAAAGTTGGTGTGAATTCATGAACATTGAGTAAAATGTAACATTTGTAATTGGGTAAAAGTATGGTATATAGTTTGTAAAATGAAAGTTTGTAATTTGTAATGAAATGAAACAGAACCGAGATCGCTAATGTGTAGCTAGTACATTAACATATGTGACGACATAGGAAGCATCCAAACCTAGGCGATTTTTGACATCGTTTATCCTACGACTGTGACCCAAGACACTCCATGACTATGTGTTGTTAAGAGAGTGAGGATGCCCGGACCTGTTAGATCTAACCCTTGTTCTTTCGGTCTAAACTAGATTGATAGTGCTTACATATACCCTTTTCGTGACGTGATCTATGTATGATTCCTTTGTTTAAACATACCAATTTGTACATGTATTTTCCCCAAAGTTTAGAAAACAGTAAAAACGTTTAAAAGTGGGGACATGAACTCACTACTTTGCGTCTTGAGCGTCTAGCTGCACCGGCTTCTGCTACTCGAGTGTCGTGACCTATAGACGTTCTATGTATGTTAATTACTTAACTTGTAAACTTCTAAGTACAAGTTACTTTTTGGATTTAAGGTGTCTTATTTGTATGTCACATTACGTTTAATATTGTATTTGTTATATATTGTTATCCCAAAAATATATGTATTTGTGTAAGTAGGATTAAAAAAATATTATATGTTAAAAATAATATATTCTTAACTTTTTTCAAATATATGTCACTTATATTAATTGTCAAATAATATTTCCAATATTATTTTTAGGTGTAAGTATACTTAGGAAAGTATACTTGTATTTTAAGTATAAATACTTGTATATTTGTATTTACTTCTTTGATTTTATTACTTTCTGGAGTTTTATTTCTTAAAAATAAGAATATTTTTAAGGTTTATGGTTTATATATATTTTGTCACACTTTTATAATTCTTCCATTACTTATAGTAATTTTTGTATAAGTCCATAAATATATAAAATTGTCCAATAAGTCCAATAATTGTCCAAGTCCTTAATTTTGTAGAAATATATATGTATAATGATATATACTTTGTATTCGTCCATGTATCATTTTTATATGTAATTTTGTATATTTATATCACTGCATATTTCTTAAGTATTTTGTTTGTGTATTTTTGTAGTATACTCCTTGGGAGTATTTAATGTATTTTTCAAGTTTCCTAACATCACTAATACACATAATATACACTTAGCACGTAATCTTGTGTCCACTAAATATATATATCTTTCCCAAAATTATATATATATATATATATATACACTTAATATTGTTTTTATACTTTAAGAAATCCTTATTTCTTACTTGTAATTTTTGTATAAAAATTAGGAAACCTTTGTAAATAATTTTAGGTGAATTTTTGGGGAATAAGTTTCACCAAAACTTATATTTTTCTAAGTCTCCTATGAAATTTTGACAAAGTTTCCCCTAAAAATGGAGGTTTCCCATGTTTTTAAAACATGTGTTTATTTTCGTTTCATCATCCAAAATCAATTTCCAACAAATTTCACAAACAACATACACTAAATTCACCATGAAAAACCTTATGATGAACTTGATTTTTATTAAAAATGTGTAGTCTTTTAGATCTACACTTTACATACAAAGATCTTTCAAAAATAAGTGTTCTTGTTTAATTTCTACAAACTTTGTGTGAAACTTTATTTTACTAAGTAAACCATCCATAAGTTTTAGGGTTTTAAAACCAGGAAAAACTCATTCTAAAACCATCTTTATGTTCATCATCAAGTTTCATCATGGATCTTTCAAGATCCATGCTTAACATACTTGAATCTTTCAAAAATAAGTTTCTTGATGAACTTTTTACAAACTTTTTATGATGTTTAGTCTCATAAGTTAGTCTTACATAGACTTAGTTTCTTCAAGAACACAAGAACATGCTTAAAAATCATTTTTCAAGTTTACATAAACGCTTTTTCAAGTTCATCTTCAAGTTTAACCATGGATCTTTCAAGATCCATGCTTAAAATTTTAGATCTAAGCTTCTAACAAGCTTTAACATGATAGATCTACACATGCACATAAGATTCAACAACAACAACTTCTTCACATACATCAAATATCACTAAAAAAACTTGTTTTCCTTTAGATTATGTTTGATCTTCATGTCTTCATACTTTAAAGTTTAGTTTCTTTGAAAGTGTAACTTGTACATAACACTAACATGAAGTAAAATAGAGTTTAGCATGCTTACTACTAGCTCTAGTGGCTAGGGAAGTGGCAAGAACAAGATGAAGATGAAGAATGAAGAAAACAAGTGGATAAAAGCTCCTCCAAGTGGTTCTTGAACTTCTAGCACTTCAAGCCTTCTTAGGTAACCTTCTTACACCTTGTGATCACCTTGGATTACTTGGAAGATAGTTGAAAATGGAAGTGTGTGAGTGGTGGTGTTGAGCAAGGGGGGAGGAAGAGAGGAAGATGAAGTTGTGAAAACGTTGAAATGATCTTGTTTCATCAACTAATTATTTCTTATAATATCTTCCAACAAGTGATTAACCAAGAGTTATTATGTCTAATATCTAGCCCACATGACTAATATTTTAATCAAAAGTGGGGTGGGCCCTTTGGGGCCGGTTATGGATAGGGGGGCTAAAGTGTCCGTAACGTGTTCTGAAAGCTGTTTTGGAGACGTCCTCTTCCCGGACTCTCAGTTGGTGATATCCCGATCTCAAATCAATCTTCGAATAGTAGCTCGATCCCTGCAGCTGGTCGAACAAGTCGTCAATACGCGGTAGAGGATAACGGTTCTTCACCGTCACCTTGTTGAGTTCTCGGTAGTCGATGCACATTCTGAAAGTACCGTCTTTCTTCTTTACAAATAAAACTGGAGCTCCCCAGGGTGATGAGCTAGGACGAATAAAACCCTTATTCAGGAGCTCTTGTAGTTGCGTGGAGAGTTCCTTCAACTCTGATGGGGCTAAACGATAAGGTGCACGAGCTATAGGCGCAGCTCCAGGAGCTAGTTCGATCTGAAACTCGACTTGGCGATGAGGCGGAAGACCAGGTAATTCCTCAGGAAATACCTCTGGATAATCGCGTACAACTGGAAAATCTTCTATCTTCTTCTCTTTTTCTGAGGTGTCAGTAACGAGAGCCAAAATGGCAGTGTGGCCCTTTCGCAAGTACTTTTGGGCCTTGAGGAGAGAAATGACGTTCTCAACAGCGCTCCTCTTGTCGCCATGAATCATAAGAGGTTCACCATCGGGACCTGGAATACGGACAACCTTCTCGTTGCAAAGAATTTCTGCTCGGTGTTGGGATAACCAATCCATCCCAATGACAACGTCGAAACTACCCAAGACGATAGGAATGAGGTCGATAGAGAAGGCCTGGTCAGCGAGAATAAGTTTACAACCCTTGACTACGTGTGTGGCTTCTAAACTCTTACCATTTGCTAGCTCTACGGTGTGCTTGTTGTTCAAGGGTGTTGGAATACGCTTAAGCATTCGACTAACTTCTAGTGTCACGTAGCTAGTATCGGCACCCGAATCAAATAAAACTGAAACATAAAAGTCGTCGAGAAGGAACTTACCCGCCACAACATTGGGGTCATTCCTTGCTTCACCTTGGCCGATCACAAACACCCGCCCCCTGGCGCCATTGTTGTTGTTGTTCCCATTGTTACCATTCCCCTGATTGTTGTTATTGTTGTTGTTGTTCTGGTTCCTGTTTAGTTGAGGACAATCTCTCTTGAAGTGGCCTTCAGCTCCACACTGAAAGCACCCTTTGTTATCACCTTGCTGCTGCTGCTGGCGCTGGTTCTGTTGAGCTTGCTGACGATTCTGATTGGCGGGGTACAAGCTCCTGCAATCCTTTGCAGCGTGACCAGGCTTGTTGCACCGATGACAGTTGCCCCTGGTGCATGGCCCGCTGTGGTGCAGGCTGCAGCGATTGCATTTGGGATGATTTCCTTTGTATCCACCACCAGACGATTGCTGATTAGGGCTCTTGTAGTCCTCAGTCTTTCTCTGCTGAGATTGGGACTGAACAGAAGTCGAACCCTTACTTGGAGTTCCATCCCATTTCCGTTTGTTGTCACTAGAGGTACCAGAAGTAGTTGCAGCACCTATGCGTTTCGGTAACTTGTTCTGCTCCACCGCCTGGTCCGTGAGACGGTGAGCTAACTGGACGGTTTGCTGGTAGGTGGCGAGGTTCGCTGAAGTCACATGACTCTGGATTTCCGGCACTAAGCCCTGAAGAAACAGTTCGATGCGTTTGATGGGAGGGTCCACCATAGTAGGGCACAGAATTGCCAGTTCGTTCGACCTTTTCACATAAGCTTCAATTTCGGACCCCGTCATCTTGAGGTTGAAGAACTCCACTTCCAGTTTGTGAATCTCATCCCGACTGCAGTATTCTTCTTTGATCATCTCCTTAAAAGTTTCCCATGGGGTGGCGTTGGCAGCAACCAACCCTAGCATCTGAACTTGAGCGTTCCACCATGTGAGGGCTAAACCCTCGAGAGTACCAGTAGCATACTTCACCCTGCGCGCCTCAGGGCATTCGCACATTTCGAACACGGATTCTAGCTTCTCAAACCAATGTAGGAGACCTACTGCTCCTTCAGTGTCGCTAAAAGTAGTTGGTCGGCAGTCCATGAAAGTCTTAAAAGTGCACACGGGTGGCTGAACATGTTGACCTATCGTAGGTGAAAGAAAAGACAGAGTTTAACACAAAGGTTGGTTCACGAGAGTAGGATCCTAAAGACCCTAGAATGAGTTCGGACTGCAGGATATACCTCCTGCGTGTGCAGCTGCAAGTGCTGCGGCAACTTGTTCGTTGATCAGAGCCGTCAACTGGGCTTGTGTCAGGTTAACGCGTCCAGACATGATCTTCATATCAAGAAGAACGTGAGTGAGAGGGGTTCGCGAAAGTACGACGATAAACTAGGGTAAGCACGCACGTGTTCAAGCAACAGTAGTTATACTAACCAAGTATACCATAAGCAATGTACTATGTAACTAACAAGTAGGCAATATATACACAGATCATATCACCTAGAATGTCGAGCCTTGCATGTGGAGTGAAGCATCGTTGTGGACCGTTGAGCACTGTACAGGTTATAGTCTGGTTTTAACAAAAACGTTTTTCCCTTTATTAAAACCAAGTTCTCTATAACCAATGGCTCTGATACCAATCTGTCACACCCCCAAAATCCACCTGCGGAGTACTACCGCTTGGAGGCGTGACTGACCAGGATCCAGCCACCAATCATATTGAACAAGCATATACGTAGTTAAAAGAAATCCAACCAATACAATTGGTGTTCAAACAAAACATAGTTAAGTTGCAGGCGGAAGCATAAGTCTTAAAGTTAAAACATAAGTTTAATAGTTTCAAAGTTTAACATGGCACACAGCCGTCCATGTCCCACAACGATCCTCCTCCATGCAAGCTCCAGCTTAAGAACCTAAGGACCTGCAAAGCATGTAGTAACGAGTCAACAACAAGTTGAGTGAGTTCACGGTTGGGTGTTCGTTTTAAGTTGTTTCGAAAACAGTTTCCTTTAGCTGGCATCCTGCCGTGGGGGTTACCCCGTAGTTAAAAACGTGACATGTTTATTCCCGGTTACTCTGGCTATCCAGCCGTGGGGGCTACCCCGTGTTAGTTATCTGGCATTTCGGCCGTGGGGGCTACCCCATGTATACACTAGACTCGTTACCATATCGACTGCTGACTGTAGTCATGTTTATGTGCCCTGAAACTGTCAATGTCTATCATCATTGACGTGCCCCAGATCCATTAGTTCACGCCCGTCCTCTGCGGTACGGTGTGAGGTTTGTCAGACCTAAATAGCGCTATCTAACTAATGACCCGCTCGCCATTGGCCCGGCGATTAAGTCGATATAAAAGGAGGGACTTCGTGATAGAGTTTTGGTCTAGTACGAGTTATCTGTCCGTGAGGATGAGGAATTTCATTCCTGAACCTTTGCTGTCCTACCCAAGGAGGACGAGGAACCCATGTTCCTTAACCCCAATTCCCGACCCCTGGGAATCCCATGCTTTGTAGAGGGTGTGGACTCACCTTGGCTTGCTCGGTAGAAACGCAGAAAAGTCAAACAAGCAATGTTGTGGTTACTCACGTCCTATCATAGGTGTATCATGCAATCAGGTTCGTATTCAAACGGTGCACGTATGTTTCTAGCATAATGCATTCAAGTATCGTTCATGGCAGTTCAACAATGTTCACGTTCAAGTAACATACAAGGTCTGGGCATCAGGCCCAAGAGTCCGGCCCAATCAATTAAGTCCGAATCGAGGTGCAAGCCCAAACAGCGAGTATCCGTGTATAGTCTCGAGTCGCAACTAGGCGTTTGCGACTCGCAACCTGAGTCGCAATCGTGGTTTCGGTTCGTGCTGTTTTGGTTTCGAGTCGCAACCGGACTCGTAACTAAGGTTTCGAGTTATAAGGTTCATGTGCTGATCTCTTGTGGTTTCGAGTCGCAACCAGGTGTTTGCGACTCGCAACTGATGTCGCAACCGGGGGTTTCGACTCATCATGTGATGGTTTCGAGTCGCAACAGGAGGTTTCGAGTGGACAATTGCTGATTCGGAACAGTGTACTATCCAATAACATTCTGATTTCATGAAATGGTTTGTACTATCCACTTAAACATGTTTGTTTGTCTAACAATTTCCTAAAATGGATCAAACAAATCAGATTTCAAATATTCAACCATGTTCATATCATATTCATCATGTTCTTCAAACATTCAAGTAGTTCATACTGCTTATTCAAACTTGTTCATCTTATTTCCGGGTTTTTATCATTAATCACAACATATAATCATGAACAACCATCAAATATTTGAACATATTCATCTAATGGTTTCAAGTCATCCAATAACATCACCAAATTTACCCTAATCCGATTAACATGATGCCCTCTATATACATATGCAAGCCGGTTTTATGAACATCAATATTCAATGGTTTGAATCACATTTTAGACATAAGATATTGTGTGTTCATTATGCAACATATCCGAAATCAAAACATGTTATCCGATTATCAACAACATACATATCCGGTTCACAAACATCATCAAGCGTACAACTACACAAGTTAATCATATCATTCATATTATCTCCTAATCAACAAACATCATGAAATCACTAACCGATTGATGGGTTTCGAAGTTGAGTGTGAAGCTTCCGAGTGTGTGTGCGTGTGAGAGCCGATCCGCTAGTCCTAGTGTCTCCGGTTTGGATCCGAGAAGAAGGAGAAGGGAGGTGATGTTATGGTTTAGGGTTTTAGTGTGAGAGAGTGGAGAGTGTGTGTTAGAGAGTATGTGTGTTGTCCAAAATGGCAACATGGCTATCTATCAAGTTTATATATCCGCTCCAAGTCCTACACCCTAATGGGCTCTCGGTTGGGTTAAGTGAGGTGTAAGGCCCATCCGGCCCATTGTTTCATTGTTCACTCGAGACCACATGGTCTCGAGTCGGGTCCGTGTTGTCTCGGTTCATATACATACTCGCATACATACACACAAGCATACACAATTAACACATAATCACATAAAGGTTCATTTGTCATTAATCACATAAGTTAACTAGCCACACGTTTAAGCATACATGAAAGGTTCTAAATTTCGAGTTGTCACATCATCCCCAAGTTGAAAGAAATTTCGTCCCGAAATTTGGTAGGCACTCACTGAGGAAGCTAGTTAAGTTGTATGGTTTTCCTGGTTTTCCCGGGGTGTCACATCCACCCCCCGTTGATCTGGAATTTCGTCCCGAAATTCCGTAGCTTCGGCCTCAGTAGTGGGTGTACTATTTGCGAACAGTTGGGGATACTTTTGTTTCATCTGATCTTCGCGCTCCCAGGTGAACTCTGGGCCGCGACGTGAGTTCCAACGAACTCGAACGAGAGGTATTCTGGTGCTCTTGAGGACCTTAACATCCCGGTCCGTGATCTCGACTGGTTCCTCGACGAATCGTAACTGTTCGTCGATAGTGAGTTCCTTCAGAGGAACTACGTGGGTCTCATCTGACGGACACTTCTTCAGATTCGACACGTGAAAAACGTTGTGAACTGCACCGAGTTCTGCTGGTAAGTTCAGTCTGTAGGCCACCCTGCCTATTTTCTCAATGACTTCGAAGGGTCCAACGTATCGTGGGTTGAGTTTGCCGCGTTTACCAAAACGAACCACACCCTTCCAGGGTGAAACTTTGAGTAGTACCCGCTCCCCAACCTGGAGCTCAAGTGGTTTCCTGCCCATGTCGGCGTAAACTTTCTGACGTTCGCGAGCGGCCGTCATGCGTTTTCGTATCTGAGCGATTTTCTCGGTTGTATCTACCACATATTCTGGACCCGTGATCTGACTATCCCCCACCTCTGCCCAACAAAGAGGTGACCGGCATTTACGTCCGTACAATGCCTCAAACGGAGCAGCTTTAATGCTGGTGTGGTAGCTGTTATTGTACGAGAATTCCACAAGGGGCAGATGCTTTTCCCAGCGGTTGCCAAAGTCGATTACACATGCACGAAGCATGTCCTCTAAGGTTTAAATAGTGCGCTCGGACTGCCCGTCCGTCTGAGGATGGTACGCCGTGCTCATATCTAGTCGTGAGCCAAAGGATTTGTGCATTGCTTGCCACAGCTCTGAAGTAAAACGTGCATCTCGATCCGAGATGATGGAGGTGGGCACCCCGTGCCTCGAAACGATTTCCTTGATATAAATTTCTGCGAGCGTGGAGAACTTATCCGTCTCCTTGATTGCCAGGAAGTGTGCAGATTTTGTGAGTCGATCCACGATCACCCAAATAGTATCGTTCCCGCGCTGGGATCTAGGTAGGCCAGTGACAAAATCCATGGAAATTTGCTCCCATTTCCATTGAGGTATCTCTGGTTGTTGGAGTAGGCCTGATGGTTTCTGGTATTCCGACTTGACTCTCGCGCAAGTCAAACACTTGCTGACGTAGGTCGCTATGTGGGCCTTCATGCTAGGCCACCAATACGTAGTTTTGATGTCGTGGTACATTTTATCCGAACCAGGATGCACCGAGTAGCGAGACTTGTGTGCTTCGTCCATCACAAGCTCTCGTAGGTTGCCATAGAGTGGGACCCAAACGCGTCCCGTTACGTAGTAGGCACCGTCTTCCTTCTGTTCTAAGCGTTGCCTCGATCCGCGTAGGGCTTCGGCCCTGACGTTTTCTGGTTTCAGTGCTTCTATCTGAGCTGTTCGTATCTGGGAAGGAAGACTAGAATGGATCGTGAGTTGTAGAGCTCGTACGCGCTTAGGCGCGGTGTCCTTCCGACTGAGGGCGTCAGCCACAACATTGGCTTTGCCCGGATGATATCTGATTGAGCACTCGTAGTCATTCAGTAATTCGACCCATCGTCGCTGCCGCATATTCAGTTCCTTCTGCTTGAAGATGTGCTCGAGGCTCCTGTGGTCGGTGTAGATCGCGCACTTGGTACCATACAGGTAGTGCCGCCATAACTTAAGTGCAAAAACAACAGCTCCCAGCTCTAAATCGTGCGTAGTGTAGTTCTTTTCATGAACCTTAAGTTGGCGTGAGGCGTAGGCTATAACTTTGTCTCGTTGCATCAACACGCAACCAAGACCCTGAATTGATGCGTCGCAGTAAACCACAAAGTCGTCTGTGCCTTCCGGCAAGGAAAGGATAGGTGCGCTACAAAGCCTATCCTTTAGGTGTTGAAATGCCAACTCCTGTGTGTTTCCCCAACGATAAACAACGCCCTTCTGCGTTAGTGAGGTGAGAGGCTGTGCAATCTTAGAAAAATCCTTAATGAATCTCCGGTAATATCCCGCCAAACCCAAGAATTGGCGAATTTCCTTTGGTGTACGAGGTGCAGGCCAGTTCTTAATCGAATCTATCTTGGATGGATCAGCGTGAATCCCATCCTTGTTTACCACGTGGCCTAGGAAATGGACTTCTCGAAGCCAAAAGTCGCATTTCGAGAACTTTGCATAAAGCTGTTTTGTTCGAAGGAGTTCCAGGATAAGTCGCAGATGTTGCTCGTGTTCCTCCCGACTCTTGGAGTAGATCAAGATGTCGTCGATGAAGACTATAACGAACTTGTCCAGGTAAGGCTTGCACACTCGGTTCATCAAGTCCATGAAAACCGCAGGTGCGTTTGTCATCCCAAAAGGCATAACCAAAAACTCATAGTGTCCGTAACGTGTTCTGAAAGCTGTTTTGGAGACGTCCTCTTCCCGGACTCTCAGTTGGTGATATCCCGATCTCAAATCAATCTTCGAATAGTAGCTCGATCCCTGCAGCTGGTCGAACAAGTCGTCAATACGCGGTAGAGGATAACGGTTCTTCACCGTCACCTTGTTGAGTTCTCGGTAGTCGATGCACATTCTGAAAGTACCGTCTTTCTTCTTTACAAATAAAACTGGAGCTCCCCAGGGTGATGAGCTAGGACGAATAAAACCCTTATTCAGGAGCTCTTGTAGTTGCGTGGAGAGTTCCTTCAACTCTGATGGGGCTAAACGATAAGGTGCACGAGCTATAGGCGCAGCTCCAGGAGCTAGTTCAATCTGAAACTTGACTTGGCGATGAGGCGGAAGACCAGGTAATTCCTCAGGAAATACCTCTGGATAATCGCGTACAACTGGAAAATCTTCTATCTTCTTCTCTTTTTCTGAGGTGTCAGTAACGAGAGCCAAAATGGCAGTGTGGCCCTTTCGCAAGTACTTTTGGGCCTTGAGGAGAGAAATGACGTTCTCAACAGCGCTCCTCTTGTCGCCATGAATCATAAAAGGTTCACCATCGGGACCTGGAATACGGACAACCTTCTCGTTGCAAAGAATTTCTGCTCGGTGTTGGGATAACCAATCCATCCCAATGACAACGTCGAAACTACCCAAGACGATAGGAATGAGGTCGATAGAGAAGGCCTGGTCAGCGAGAATAAGTTTACAACCCTTGACTACGTGTGTGGCTTCTAAACTCTTACCATTTGCTAGCTCTACGGTGTGCTTGTTGTTCAAGAGTGTTGGAATACGCTTAAGCATTCGACTAACTTCTAGTGTCACGTAGCTAGTATCGGCACCCGAATCAAATAAAACTGAAACATAAAAGTCGTCGAGAAGGAACTTACCCGCCACAACATTGGGGTCATTCCTTGCTTCACCTTGGCCGATCACAAACACCCGCCCCCTGGCGCCATTGTTGTTGTTGTTCCCATTGTTACCATTCCCCTGATTGTTGTTATTGTTGTTGTTGTTCTGGTTCCTGTTTAGTTGAGGACAATCTCTCTTGAAGTGGCCTTCAGCTCCACACTGAAAGCACCCTTTGTTATCACCTTGCTGCTGCTGCTGGCGCTGGTTCTGTTGAGCTTGCTGACGATTCTGATTGGCGGGGTACAAGCTCCTGCAATCCTTTGCAGCGTGACCAGGCTTGTTGCACCGATGACAGTTGCCCCTGGTGCATGGCCCGCTGTGGTGCAGGCTGCAGCGATTGCATTTGGGATGATTTCCTTTGTATCCACCACCAGACGATTGCTGATTAGGGCTCTTGTAGTCCTCAGTCTTTCTCTGCTGAGATTGGGACTGAACAGAAGTCGAACCCTTACTTGGAGTTCCATCCCATTTCCGTTTGTTGTCACTAGAGGTACCAGAAGTAGTTGCAGCACCTATGCGTTTCGGTAACTTGTTCTGCTCCACCGCCTGGTCCGTGAGACGGTGAGCTAACTGGACGGTTTGCTGGTAGGTGGCGAGGTTCGCTGAAGTCACATGACTCTGGATTTCCGGCACTAAGCCCTGAAGAAACAGTTCGATGCGTTTGATGGGAGGGTCCACCATAGTAAGGCACAGAATTGCCAGTTCGTTCGACCTTTTCACATAAGCTTCAATTTCGGACCCCGTCATCTTGAGGTTGAAGAACTCCACTTCCAGTTTGTGAATCTCATCCTGACTGCAGTATTCTTCTTTGATCATCTCCTTAAAAGTTTCCCATGGGGTGGCGTTGGCAGCAACCAACCCTAGCATATGAACTTGAGCGTTCCACCATGTGAGGGCTAAACCCTCAAGAGTACCAGTAGCATACTTCACCCTGCGCGCCTCAGGGCATTCGCACATTTCGAACACGGATTCTAGCTTCTCAAACCAATGTAGGAGACCTACTGCTCCTTCAGTGTCGCTAAAAGTAGTTGGTCGGCAGTCCATGAAAGTCTTAAAAGTGCACACGGGTGGCTGAACATGTTGACCTATCGTAGGTGAAAGAAAAGACAGAGTTTAACACAAAGGTTGGTTCACGAGAGTAGGATCCTAAAGACCCTAGAATGAGTTCGGACTGCAGGATATACCTCCTGCGTGTGCAGCTGCAAGTGCTGCGGCAACTTGTTCGTTGATCAGAGCCGTCAACTGGGCTTGTGTCAGGTTAACGCGTCCAGACATGATCTTCATATCAAGAAGAACGTGAGTGAGAGGGGTTCGCGAAAGTACGACGATAAACTAGGGTAAGCACGCACGTGTTCAAGCAACAGTAGTTATACTAACCAAGTATACCATAAGCAATGTACTATGTAACTAACAAGTAGGCAATATATACACAGATCATATCACCTAGAATGTCGAGCCTTGCATGTGGAGTGAAGCATCGTTGTGGACCGTTGAGCACTGTACAGGTTATAGTCTGGTTTTAACAAAAACGTTTTTCCCTTTATTAAAACCAAGTTCTCTATAACCAATGGCTCTGATACCAATCTGTCACACCCCCAAAATCCACCTGCGGAGTACTACCGCTTGGAGGCGTGACTGACCAGGATCCAGCCACCAATCATATTGAACAAGCATATACGTAGTTAAAAGAAATCCAACCAATACAATTGGTGTTCAAACAAAACATAGTTAAGTTGCAGGCGGAAGCATAAGTCTTAAAGTTAAAACATAAGTTTAATAGTTTCAAAGTTTAACATGGCACACAGCCGTCCATGTCCCACAACGATCCTCCTCCATGCAAGCTCCAGCTTAAGAACCTAAGGACCTGCAAAGCATGTAGTAACGAGTCAACAACAAGTTGAGTGAGTTCACGGTTGGGTGTTCGTTTTAAGTTGTTTCGAAAACAGTTTCCTTTAGCTGGCATCCTGCCGTGGGGGTTACCCCGTAGTTAAAAACGTGACATGTTTATTCCCGGTTACTCTGGCTATCCAGCCGTGGGGGCTACCCCGTGTTAGTTATCTGGCATTTCGGCCGTGGGGGCTACCCCATGTATACACTAGACTCGTTACCATATCGACTGCTGACTGTAGTCATGTTTATGTGCCCTGAAACTGTCAATGTCTATCATCATTGACGTGCCCCAGATCCATTAGTTCACGCCCGTCCTCTGCGGTACGGTGTGAGGTTTGTCAGACCTAAATAGCGCTATCTAACTAATGACCCGCTCGCCATTGGCCCGGCGATTAAGTCGATATAAAAGGAGGGACTTCGTGATAGAGTTTTGGTCTAGTACGAGTTATCTGTCCGTGAGGACGAGGAATTTCATTCCTGAACCTTTGCTGTCCTACCCAAGGAGGACGAGGAACCCATGTTCCTTAACCCCAATTCCCGACCCCTGGGAATCCCATGCTTTGTAGAGGGTGTGGACTCACCTTGGCTTGCTCGGTAGAAACGCAGAAAAGTCAAACAAGCAATGTTGTGGTTACTCACGTCCTATCATAGGTGTATCATGCAATCAGGTTCGTATTCAAACGGTGCACGTATGTTTCTAGCATAATGCATTCAAGTATCGTTCATGGCAGTTCAACAATGTTCACGTTCAAGTAACATACAAGGTCTGGGCATCAGGCCCAAGAGTCCGGCCCAATCAATTAAGTCCGAATCGAGGTGCAAGCCCAAACAGCGAGTATCCGTGTATAGTCTCGAGTCGCAACTAGGCGTTTGCGACTCGCAACCTGAGTCGCAATCGTGGTTTCGGTTCGTGCTGTTTTGGTTTCGAGTCGCAACCGGACTCGTAACTAAGGTTTCGAGTTATAAGGTTCATGTGCTGATCTCTTGTGGTTTCGAGTCGCAACCAGGTGTTTGCGACTCGCAACTGATGTCGCAACCGGGGGTTTTGACTCATCATGTGATGGTTTCGAGTCGCAACAGGAGGTTTCGAGTGGACAATTGCTGATTCGGAACAGTGTACTATCCAATAACATTCTGATTTCATGAAATGGTTTGTACTATCCACTTAAACATGTTTGTTTGTCTAACAATTTCCTAAAATGGATCAAACAAATCAGATTTCAAATATTCAACCATGTTCATATCATATTCATCATGTTCTTCAAACATTCAAGTAGTTCATACTGCTTATTCAAACTTGTTCATCTTATTTCCGGGTTTTTATCATTAATCACAACATATAATCATGAACAACCATCAAATATTTGAACATATTCATCTAATGGTTTCAAGTCATCCAATAACATCTCCAAATTTACCCTAATCCGATTAACATGATGCCCTCTATATACATATGCAAGCCGGTTTTATGAACATCAATATTCAATGGTTTGAATCACATTTTAGACATAAGATATTGTGTGTTCATTATGCAACATATCCGAAATCAAAACATGTTATCCGATTATCAACAACATACATATCCGGTTCACAAACATCATCAAGCGTACAACTACACAAGTTAATCATATCATTCATATTATCTCCTAATCAACAAACATCATGAAATCACTAACCGATTGATGGGTTTCGAAGTTGAGTGTGAAGCTTCCGAGTGTGTGTGCGTGTGAGAGCCGATCCGCTAGTCCTAGTGTCTCCGGTTTGGATCCGAGAAGAAGGAGAAGGGAGGTGATGTTATGGTTTAGGGTTTTAGTGTGAGAGAGTGGAGAGTGTGTGTTAGAGAGTATGTGTGTTGTCCAAAATGGCAACATGGCTATCTATCAAGTTTATATATCCGCTCCAAGTCCTACACCCTAATGGGCTCTCGGTTGGGTTAAGTGAGGTGTAAGGCCCATCCGGCCCATTGTTTCATTGTTCACTCGAGACCATATGGTCTCGAGTCGGGTCCGTGTTGTCTCGGTTCATATACATACTCGCATACATACACACAAGCATACACAATTAACACATAATCACATAAAGGTTCATTTGTCATTAATCACATAAGTTAACTAGCCACACGTTTAAGCATACATGAAAGGTTCTAAATTTCGAGTTGTCACAGGCTGGGTCCTTTGGGGCCGGTTATGGATAGGGGGTAAAGTGTATGTTTTTGGAAGTTGTGGGTTAATAGTGTAAGTTTAGGTATTAAATGGAAGGTTAAGTGTGTTTATGTGTTTTTATGATTTTTAAGGTGTTCTAGCATTATAACTAGCTTTATATCACAAAAACAATGCTTCTAGTCTATGTTTGGTGTTTTGGGTAGTGTCCGGTTATTCGTTCGGTTATCGATTTGTTAAAGTGCTAAATTGCGTAGTTTTGTAAGTTATGAGGAACCTTTTATGACAGTTTTCATTCCCGACACTTTACAAGTTATTCTGGACATTTAATCTTTAACCTTTGTTCACCTACTTAGTTTCCAATGTATTTTTGATGTTGGACCTACTTCTATGTCCTAAATCTATCGTCTGATTGTTTTCTTCAGACATGATGATGCAGCTTTATAACACCCCGTGTTCTGGAAAGTCAAAGTACAAGTCAAAGGAAGAAAAGATTGCTGATTGTGATCTGTCACTCCTTGCTTAACTATGGATTGTACATCGTGACTTGTAATCGAATTCTATTATTTGTCGACTTTAGCTGTATTATGTGGAGTATCTATTAAAAATCGAGGTTTTATCGCATGTTTTATTGCTAATCGCATCGCAACTCGAATTATGCATTCGGGATATTGTTTTACGTGTGTGTGTGTGTGTGTAATTTCTGTGTTTACTTGTGCATGTTTATTTATGTTTTGTGGTGATTATTCGAAAACACAATCGCAACTCTATCGCAATCGCAGTCTAATCGCAAACGCTAAACGCAAGTTAATTAGGACGATTGTATGTTAGATATAGTATTTCTGTGACTATTAGTAACCCATCGCATCGCCTAATCGACACACGCTCAAACGCATCGCAACGCTCAACGCACGAAACATCGAAACGCAACTCGTCGGAGCCACTCGATCGAATGGTCATCCAAACGGATGACAATCCGATCGGATGGCCAGTAGATCGGAGTAACATCCGATCCGCGCACCAGCTCCACTTTCTTTTTTTTTTTTGGCAACCTATAAATAACCCCTGTCACATCACAACAGTGATGTGACAGCTCTCTCCCGTTCGACCAGTGCTCAAGCCCTCTTTTCTCTCGATTTCTCGCGATTCTTGTAAGTTTTCAACCCAAATCTTGTACTTCTATGATCTAAACACACTTCTTCATCATTTTCACCTTTGAATCTCAACTTTTAACCGTGAAATCAGTGGATTTGAGGTGTTCTAGGATGATGTCATCATGGAGTTCTTATGAACTTCAAGTTTTGACCTCATTCCACCAAGAACAACTCAGATCTAAGGGATGTCCATATGATTTAACACTATTTTCACCTAGATCTAAACATATCCAAGGTTGAAAGGATTGAAAGATGGTTTTGTAACTTTCTTTCAACTCTTTTACACTCAATGCACTCAAAACTGATAGAATCGGAGCATGATCAGGCCTTTTGCTCATTCTTAGTGATGTGTCGGTCCAAGATCTGATTTCTATCTAAGAGACAACCGATTTCGGGTTGAACATGAACAACCGTCAAGAACAGTTAGACCAATCGGATTAGGGTGATTCCTGTTCGATCAGGTAACCTGCATCTTGGTGGAGTTTCTGTTGTTTAGCACGTTGTCAAATCGTCTCGATCAAACCGCAAAACCTCCAAAACTTAACAAAGTTTCAAGTTTGCAAAACGATCAGATTAAGGGACGGATTGCCGTCCGATCAGATTGCCATCCGATCGGATATCCATCCGATCGAACGACAATCCGATCGGATTGCACTTGGTTTCAACACTTAACATTTTTCATAATTTTCACAGGTCATCAGTTCCTAACGGATTGCCATCCAATCGGTAGACCATCCGATCGAATGACAATCCTGCTGTGAACTTGTTCTCCAAAGAAATGTCTCGCCGGACGGATCGCCATCCAATCGAACTGCCGCTCGATCGAACGACCTGAAGGGTAGAGATACTTCTCTGTTTTCAAAATGCTACAACAAAAACTTCAAAGCCGTCATACACAAACACATCCATCCCAAACGAGTGGCAATCGAACCGAATGGCCATCCAAACGGATTGTCATCTGATCGAATGACCACCCGTTCGGATTGCTATCCGATCGGATGACCATTCGTCACTTGGTCACTTTGCACCATTTTACGCGCCGTTCTTCGCTTATGCTATCGTTAACTGTTCAGGCTAATCCCTCAGCGCTCCCTTCAATCCAAGAGAGTGTTTACTTGTTAAACGCTATCTGTGAGTATACTCGATCCCTTTTTGCTTTACGCACTTTTGGGTGTTACATACATTACTTATATCAAATCACAACGATCACACAACGCAAACACTTTATACGCTAACCGCTCTGCATGTTATACGTGTTACTCGATGAATGCTTGTATGTTATGTTTACACAGTGATTGTTTCCTGACGCCTTAGCAACGATAGTACTATAGTTTGGACTCAGCACATGTCGTGGACATGGGTTGTTAAGGTTATTTCTTCAAGTGTCACAGTTGTGATATGTGTTGTGCATTCTACAACTCGCAGTCATGTCTATGCATATTTCATTGTCGATAACCTACTAGCTTCACTTTGCTACATGTTACATGGTGGTTATGCGTAAACACTTTTCGCAATCTATTATACTATTAAAGCTGTATGCTCACCTTTACACTATATGTATTGAATTTTGTTTTAACGTATGTGACAGGTGTTTAGGATGCTTTTGCTTGTTAGCTGCTATGGAATCGAGCTAGGAGAGTCTAGAAACAAACTAAATAAAATTTGAGTTGTCGTAATGGATATTTGTCTTTGAGAACATCGTCTATAATAACTGTTTTTATTTTATATGTTTGTGGTATGGGATATGAACCTTTAATATATTATAACAAATATTTGTTATGGATTCTCCTGGACAATCTGTTTCGCTCAGTGTCGCGCCCCGATGTTTCCGTCATCGGTTGGGGTGTGACAGATTGGTATTAGAGCCATAACTATAGGGAATTAGGCAACACTCGACCTAGTCCGGGTCGATGTCTTAGAAACGACGTAGTCTATAGTCTAAGTACCAACAGGGCAACTTGTGCATACCCTGTAGGGGTTTTGTACGAGCTTACTTGTTATTCTCTCTCGCACTCGCTGAACACTATCATTGCACATTGTTTTTAAAAATGGACGAGTGATTAGATCGAGACTAGGTGTGAAAACCGCAAACAATCGATCGGGTCGCTTGTTCGGCCCGCACTTTTACTATAAAACATGAGAAATTGCGTTGAATCAGGAGTGAAATCCATACTTCGACGCAAATTTTCCTCTCTATCTCATCAAAACAGGAACGAAGTTGTTAAGTCAGGGGTGAAACCCGAACCTTGACAACTTATTCCGTTCTTTAATTTGGTTTTACAAAAGTCTCACCAAAGTCTCGACGGACTCCAACAACTTGAGTCGCGCTGTAACTGAAAGGATGCGTTTCGTTCGCCCAAATCAAGGCGAGAGCACAATCCGAAAGGCCAAAGTGTGTGCTCAAAGTCCTTGTGAATAGTCGAACCACTTTGGATAGTCAACGTCTACGCACCCAAGACAATCTATCTTCGATTTTATGCCGCTGACTCTGATATTTATCGCTTTTATGTGGATTTTGTGTGTTTTATGTGGTTTTACCTGTCTATGTGTTTCGATTTTTGGTAATTTATTCGCTTTTCGCTCTCGCTTTGATCAACACACACAACTCGCACTGCACATCTATCTCAAAATGCTAACAAATCGTGAAACTCTCGCCATCGCTACTCGCTAATCTCACTCGCAACTCTCGATCGCCCTACGCAACTGTGAAGGATAGGTGAATGTGTAAGACAAATGTAGGTGAATACGTGCAAGATATAGTATGGTGTACATGTTTCTGTGCTCTACGTGCTTATGTGCTTCTGTGGTTTATGTGCCTATGTGATTAGACGTGTTACTGAGCTTTAGTAGTATTAAGTGTGTTGTGAGGTGAGATTCGACATATAGTGTCTGAATCCTATGGCGATGTCTGTTGCAGACAATGTCATCATTTGGATCGCATGCATCCCGCACCGCTCGTCGAAACTTTGAGAACAAACGTATCGCTTCTCTCGTTGCTAAGCAGATGGCTAAAGTTATCCTGCAAATCGTCAGTGAGCTTCACGAAAATGCCAGCAAGTCCTCTGAGGAATCAAGGACTGACTCACCCAAGGGCACTTTCAGCTTTAAGCAGTTTAAGGCTTGTGGCCCAAAAGACTTTACGGGCGAAGACGGACCAACCACGATGTTTCAATGATTCGACTCAATCGAAGTCACGCTCCGTCAGAGCGGATGTCCTGAACACCTACGAACAACCAACGTAACCGGCGTCTTCCAGTCCAGGGCTTTGGAGTGGTGGACAGCCGAAAGGAACATATGTGGGAAAGATGCAGCCTATGGGATTACGTGGGACAAGTTGAAGGACATCATGATGAAAGAGTTTTGCCCTCCCCACGAGCTTCAGAAGCTGGAAGATGAGTTCTGGCACATCAAGCAAGACGGTGGCGATAATGCCGGTATAACTGCCCGCTTCAAACAGCTGAGTATCATTTACCCTGGTCAAGTTACTACCCCCAAAATCACCATCAAGAAATACATCCGTGCTCTGCTGGATTGTGTGGCTGATTTCGTTCAAGCTGCGAAGACGACAACTATTGAAGAGACCTTCTTGCTCGCTTGTACCTATCATCATTCCGTGGGGATTGCTTGCAGATTCTGTGTTCACTACAACACGTACGGCCACTTCACTGCTAATTGCCGTACCAGTCCACGTCAAGCTCCTGCACCACAAGCTCTCCTTCCTGCTCCCAAGGGCCAACCCGCAGCTCATGCAAGGGTTTGCTTTGCATGTGGTGATCCCAACCACTTTGCAAACATGTGCCCCAACAGAGTGGTGAAGCAAGAGCCACAACAGTAGCCGCAACAACACCAACAGCAGTAGCCTCACCAGCAGCAGCAGCCAGCAACCCGCGGACTTGCTTTCAACATCAACGCCCGCCAGGTTCAAGCCGAAAACAATGTGGTTAATGGTACGTTCCTCGTAAATGTTATATATGCTTCGTGCTTGTTTGATACTAGAGCAGATAACTGTTTTGTATCGTTGGAATTCGAAAAGCTCCTAAATCGTAAGCGCGCCCATCTCACCTCGACGTTCGATGTTGAAGTTGCCACTGGAAGAACCGTCCCTGTCAATTCTGTTCTACGTGATTGTACGCTTGAACTCAACAATCATGTCTTCCCTATCGACCTTATTCCGATGCAGCTCGGTAGTTTTGACATCATAGTAGGCATTGATTTTCTTCGCGAAAATCGTGCTGAAGTTATTTGGTTCGATAAGATGATTCGATTCTCGCTCGCTAATGGTGATAAATTGTGTGTTTACGGTGAAGTCGCATCGAAGAAACTCCAACTCATGTCGTGTGTCCAGGCTAGCAAGTATCTCCGCAAGGAATACCAAGCTTTCTTGGCACACATGGTAGTAGCGAAGAAAAAGGAAGTTAAGGCAATAGACAAGGTGCCTGTGGTTCGTGATTTTCCTCTTGTCTTTCCTGGTGATCTACCTGGTTACCCCCAAGTCGTGATATCGACTTCCCTATTGATCTCATTCCTGGAGCAAATCCTGTGCTCCTTATCGTCTCGCTCCGTCTAAAATGCGCGAACTCTCGAGTCAACTCCAGGAATTGCTTGACAAAGGCTTCATTCGCACTAGCACTTCTCCTTGGGGCGCACCAGTTCTTTTCGTCAAAAAGAAGGACGGGTCGTTCCGGATGTGCATCGATTATAGGGAGTTGAATAAGCTGACTATCAAGAATCGCTATCCTCTACCTTGAATCGATGATTTGTTTGATCAGTTACAAGGCGCTACGTGCTTCTCGAAGATTGATTTACGCTCAGGCTATCACCAGTTACGCATTCAAGAGGAAGATATACCCAAAATCGCTTTTCGCACCCGTTACGGCCACTATGAGTTCATTGTTATCCCCTTTGGTTTAACCAACGCACCCGCGGTTTTCATGGATCTGACGAATCGCGTGTGTAAAAACCCTTTCTCGACCGCTTCGTCATCGTGTTCTTCGATGATATCCTGATCTATTCTAAGTCGAAAGCCGAACACGCACAACATCTACGTTTGGTTCTCGAATTACTCCAAGGGAACCGACTCTATGCCAAGTTTTCCAAGTGCGAATTCTGGCTGGAGGAGGTTCAATTCCTCGGTCACATTGTCAATAGTCAAGGTATTCACGTCGACCCCATGAAGATCGAAGTTGTTAAGAGTTGGGTTACCCCTAAGAACCCGTCTGAAGTCCGTTTTTTTCTCGGACTAGCGGGCTATTATCGCCGATTTATCGAAGGATTCTCTAAAACCGCTGTGCTGCTTACCCCTCTCACGCACAAAGACAAGCCTTTTGTTTGGGGAACTGAACAAGAGACTGCCTTTCGAACCCTCAAGCACATGCTCTGCAATGCTCCTGTGCTCACTTTACCCGACAAAAACGATGACTTCGTAGTCTACTGCGATGCCTCGAACCTTGGTCTCGGTTGTGTCCTTATGCAACGGGACAAGGTTATCGCCTACGCATCTCGTCAGCTCAAGATCCACGAGAAGAACTATACAATCCACGATCTCGAGCTTGGTGCAGTTTTTTTTTGCATTAATGATTTGGCGACACTACCTTTATGGTACCAAGTGTACGGTTTTCACAGACCATAAGAGCCTGCAACACATCTTGAGTCAAAAGGAACTGAATATGTGCCAACGCCGATGGGTTGAACTTCTTAATGATTACGACTGTGAGATTCGTTATCATCCTGGCAAAGCAAATGTCGTTGCCGACGCTCTAAGCCGACGAAGCTATTTGCATAGCGTTCGTAATATCCAAGCCCAGCATAATCTCAAAGCTCTTATCCGCGATGCCCAACATACTTGTTTTACGGAACACACTTTGAAGAAGGAAAGGATTCTAAATGATGGCTCCACGTTGGTGAATAAATCGAATGGGATATTCCACTATCTAGACCAAATTTGGATCCCCAAGCGTACCAACTTACGACAAGTTCTTCTGGACGAAGCCCACAGTCTCGATATTCTATTCATCCTGGTGCCGAAAAAATGTACCAGGACCTTCGCTACAAGTACTGGTGGCCGGGCATGAAGAAAGATATCGCTCTCTATGTGTCGAAGTGCCTGAATTGCTCGAAAGTCAAGGCCGAGCATCAAAGACCCTCTGGCTTACCTGTCCAACCCGAGATCCTATGTGGAAATGGGAGAGTATAGCTATGGACTTCATAACGAAACTTTCACGCGCGCCATCAGGTCACGACAGCATCTGGGTTATCGTTGACCGTTTGACTAAATCTGCTCATTTCCTGCCAATACGAGAAGACTTTAAGGTAGAAAAATTAACCCAAATCTACACCGACGAGATCATTTGTCTACACGGGACGCCTCGTGATATCATCTCTGACCCGATGGTCGGTTTACCTCGCGTCTTTGGGAAACGTTTCAATCTGCTCTCGGTACTACTCTTAATCTAACTACCGCTTTCCATCCCCAAACCGACGGTTAGACTGAAAGAACGATTCGTACCCTTGAAGACATGCTTCGCTCGTGTGTCATAGATTTCGGTGGTAATTGGGACGCGCACTTACCTTTAGTAAAATCCTCGTACAATAACAGTTATCATTCTAGAATCCAAATGGCACCATTTAAGGCATTATGCAGAAGAAAATGTCGATCACCTATTGTATGGCACGAGATCGGAGACTCGCAAATAACCGGTCTTGAGCTGTTGCAAGAAACGACTGACAAAATCCTCCAAATTCGAGACAATCTACTGAAAGCTCGGAGTCGTCAGAAAAGTTGCGACGATAGACGCCGCAAGCCCCTTCAATTTGACGTTGGCGATCACGTACTCCTAAAGGTATCACCTTGGAAGGGTGTGATCAGATTCGGCAAGAAAGGAAAGCTCGCGCCTCGATATGTGGGAGCCTTTAAAATTATAGAAAGGATCGGCAAAGTGGACTACAGAATCGAGCTACCGGAGGAACTTAGCAACGTCCACCCGACTTTCCACGTTTCGAACCTCAGAAAGTGTCTGGCCGACCAGGATTTACAAGTTCCACTCGAGGATCTACAAGTGGATGAAACATTACACTTCATGGAAAAGCCTGTCGAGATTATGGACCGAGAAACCAAGAACCTCAGGCGCTCACGCATTCCTATTGTGAAAGTTCGATGGGAAAGCAAACGCGGCGCAGAGTTCACCTAGGAACTCGAAAGTGACATTAAGGCGAAGTACCCACAGTTGTTTGTTACAGCTAAGCCCTAATTTCGGGACGAAATTCCCTTAAGAAGGGGAGGCTGTAACACCCCGTGTTCTGGAAAGTCAAAGTACAAGTCAAAGTCAAAGGAAGAAAAGATTGCTGATTGTGATCTGTTACTCCTTACTTAACTATGGATTGTACACCGTGACTTGTAATCGAATTCTATTATTTGTTGACTTTAGCTGTATTATGTGGAGTATCTATTAAAAAGCGATGTTTTATCGCATGTTTTATCGCTAATCGCATTGCTATCGCATCGCAACTGGAATTATGCGTTCTGGATATTGTTTTAGGTGTGTGTGCTTTTTATATGTTTACTTGTGCATGTTTATTTATGTTTTGTGGTGATTATTCGAAAACGCAATCGCAACTCTATCGCAATCGCAGTCTAATCGCAAACGCTAAACGCAAGTTAATTAGGACGATTGTATGTTAGATATAGTATTTGTGTGACTATTAGTAACCCATCGCATCGCCTAATCGACACACGCTTAAACACATCGCAACACTCAACGCACGAAACATCGAAACGCAACTCGCCGGAGCCACTCGATCGAATGACCACTCGATCGAATGACCATTCTATCGAATGGTCATCCGAACGGATGACCATCCGATTGGATGGCCATCCGATCAGAGTGACATCCGATCCGTGCACCAGCTCTTCTTTCCTCTTTTGGAAACCAACTCTCTCTCTCTCGTTCGACCAGCGCTCAAGCCCTCTTTTCTCTCGATTTCTCGCGATTCTTGTAAGTTTTCAACCCAAATCTTGTACTTCTATGATCTAAACACACTTCTTCATCATTTTCACCTTTGAATCTCAACTTTTAACCATGAAATCAGTGGATTTGAGGTGTTCTAGGATGATGTCATCATGGCGTTCTTATGAACTTCAAGTTTTGGCCTCATTCCACCAAGAACAACTCAGATCTAAGGGATTTCCATATGATTTAACACTATTTTCACCCAGATCTAAACATATCCAAGGTTGAAAGCATTGAAAGATGGTTTTGTAACTTTCTTTCAACTCTTTTACACTCAATGCACTCAAAACCAATAGAATCGGAGCTTGATCAGGCCTTCTGCTCATTCTTAGTGATGTGTCGGTCCAAGATCTGATTTCTATCTAAGAGACAACCGATTTCGGGTTGAACATGAACCACCATCAAGAATAGTTAGACCATTCAGATTAGGGTGATTCCGGTTCGATCGGGTAACCTGAATCTTAGTGGAGTTTCTGTTGTTTAGCACGTTGTCATACCGTCTCGATCAAACCGCAAAACCTCCAAAACTTAACAGATTTTCAAGTTTGCAAAACGATCAGATTGTGGGACGGATTGCCGTCCGATCGGATTGCCGTCCGATCGGATTGCACTTGGTTTCAACACTTAACATTTTTCATAATTTTCAGAGATCATCAGTTCCTAACGGATTTCCATCCGATCAGTAGACCATCCGATCGAATGACAATCCTGCTGTGAACTTGTTCTCCAAAGAAATGTCTCGCTGGAAAGATCGCCATCCGATTGAACTTCCGCTCGATCGAACGACCTGAAGGGTAGAGATACTTCTTTGTTTTCAAAATGCTACAACGAAAACTTCAAAGCCATCATACATAAACACATACATCCCAAACGAGTGGCAATCCGACCGAATGGCCATCTGACCGGATGACCATCCGAACGGATTGTCATCCGATCGAATGACCACCCATTCGGATTGCCATCCGATCGGATGACCATTCGTCACTTGGTCACTTTGCACCATTTTACGCGCCGTTCTTCGCTTATGCTATCGTTAACTGTTCAGGATAATCCCTCAGCGCTCCCTTCAATCCAAGAGAGTGTTTACTTGTTAAACGCTATCTGTGAGTATACTCGATCCCTTTTTGCTTTACGCACTTTTGGGTGTTACATACGTTACTTATATCAAATCACAACGATCACACAATGCAAACACTTTATACGCTAACGGCTCTGCATGTTATACGTGTTACTCGATGAATGCTTGTATGTTATGTTTACACAGTGATTGTTGCGTGACGCCTTAGCAACAATAGTACTATAGTTTGGACTCAGCACCTGTCGTGGACAGGGGTTGTTAAGGTTATTTCTTCACGTGTCACAGTTGTTTTGGTCAAAAATTACAGAAGCAATTTAGTGATCAAATTAGTAATGTGAGGTAGTGTGCTAGAAAGTGTATAGAAAATATGCTTGTTGAGTTATTTAGAAAAATCAGTATTCAGGATACGGCTCAGGATATTGAGCTGTATCTACGATCAAACAATGAGCAAACAATGAGCAAAAAGTAAAGGAAATGACACGAGATGTACGAGGAAAGCCCTTGATCAATTTAGATCGCCGGCATAAAACCTCGGGAGTTGACAATCGCAGCTGCCTTGTTCTTCTTATTGCTTTAAACTTCAGGATACAGTGCAGGATATAGACCAGATCGCTAAGTGTTACAATGCCTTTGTATGAAAGTAAGAATTGCTCGAGAGCAAGTGTTAGAGTGTAGCGAGTGTGATTGTGATGTCCTATTTGATCTGGTATACCCACCTATTTATAGTAATGAATTACAAACAATAATACCTACAAATATGGGGTACTTCGAATATTCCATTATGAACGTTACTGACCGAGTAATACGGCTTCAACGTCTTCATTTGAACGACTTGGACCGAGTCTTCCGCGGAATGAGTCTTATGAACATTGCCAGCTTCCAACCCACGTACCTGCACATAATCCATTAGTAATCCTGAGGATACCATTCAGGATATTACCAATATCCTGAACCAGCATCCCGGATGTAAACAGATACTAAATAACCAACATATAAACTAAGATATTTTCCAGGATATAGGGGTTCAGAATTTCACCCATAACAATTGTCCCCAAAAATGTTACCATTTGATATCCTGCACTAACGGTTACATTTTTCACGGTGGCCGAGGTAATTAAGAGATAAGACCATTGATGTGACAGCTTTCAACCACCCGGCCTATATTTACTCATCATGCCCTATATCTTCTCATCCTCATCTTCTTTTTTAACCACAATCGACAAGAAAAGGTAATATTCTCTCCCTCATCTTCATATTCATCTTTTAACTTTCTCCAGCGAGAATTCAGGCAACCAAATGCCTAGGCAAACGAGGTCCAGTTCAGGCGACTCGGCTCCCACATTCATCCAACAGAATCTTCTCCAAGAACCGGAGAATGAAACATGCACCTTTGACAATGCTCATCTGTCGGCTTTGAAATCCTCCGGTATCTTTCCGGAAGGAACTATATTCCGACCCTTTGATAGAGAAATCCGGTCAGATATGGTTTCCAACGAGTGGATTTGTTTCAATGCTTTCCCCTTTACCTTAGGGCTACGATTCCCCTTACCGGACTTCATCACCGAGTTTTTTAATATCACCAAAATTTCTTTCAGCCAAACCATGCCAATGCTCTGGCTGGTTTTGTCTGTTCTTGACCAAATCAAGAGAAACCACATACCTGACCTTTCTGTCCATGATCTCCCTTTAGCCTACAAGCTTAGATGCCATGGCTCATCTAGATTCCTATTTTATTCTACTTCCGGTGATCCATTGATACTTCGTGCCACCAGGAACGAGGATGGTTGGCAATCCAAGTTTTTCTTCGTGAAAAGGGATTCAATCCCTGGTGGAACGGATTATCCGATGAGATGGTTAAGAAAGGGTAGGACTTAGGGTTTAAGAATGATCCTGTCTTTTATCCTGTCTCATATCCTCAGCTAATGAATTTTATTTCTCCTGTTTTTGTATGCAGCTGATTTCAGAAAGATCGCACCTCCCCTTGCTGATTCTCAAAAAAGGATAGACGCTATCAGACTGTTTCCAGAAACAGAGAGAAGTTTTAATCCGTCTCCACCAACTCCAAGCCCTCTTTCAAGCGCAAACATGTCTGGTAAGAATCCTGCAAGATATCCTGCACACATATGTTTTTTATTTGCTATTCTTAGGAGAGATTTAGAAATTTACTCCCTGTGTGCAGATTCCAGCAAAGTCCCAATCTATCTAGACCTTGATGAACTTGACAGCTATCCAACTCCAGCCACAGTCAAGAAGGAGACTCCTGCTGCTACTAGCTCCAAACCACTCCCGGCTCCCAAGGCCAATCCAAGAACCCGTGCTTCCACAGCGAAAAAGAGGAAGGGTCTTGAAGTCAGTGCTCCGGGCTCGGAAGGGTTCTCCTATGACGAACTCAGCTTCTCCGATTCCTTAGAGCCAATGACATCCTTCCTTAACAAGGTAATATCCTGACGCATATCCTTCATGTATATCCTGCACATATATCCTGCACGTATATCCTAACAGGATATCCTGGTAGGATATCTTGATCAACATACATTCTAACTTTATACCTGTAATTGATGTGCAGGGCCTCCAGCATTTGCTCCACTTGTATAATGACGCTATTGGTACTGTGGCACTTCATGAAGCCAGGATCAAACAGCTCGAAAGCACCGTTGCTGACCAAGGTGCCATTGCTGAAGTGAAGAGCCGGCACTACGAAAGCTTGCTGAAGAAGGTCACCCAAGACGCTGAGGTCAAACTTGCCACCGTTCAAATGGATCATGATCAGGCCTTGATCAACTTCCGAAAGGGAATCAAGGCTTCTGCTATCGTCTCCCTGCTACAAGCACGCATCAAGATGGCCTACGAGGCCAAGGAGACGGGCCTTGTTTGTCCATCTTGGCCAGTTGAATCCTGGGTGGCCAAGTTAAAGGAGCTCGGAGGCAAAGCTGTGCCATTTCCTGCTGAAGCCGGTGAGTCTTCTAAGTCAGCAGAGGTGGTGGTCCAAGTTGGAGACAAGAAGGATGCTGGAGCTGATGCTGGGATGGACATAGGTCAGGATGCTGGAGCGGAGAAGTCTGAGAAGGTTGGAGGAGATGCCGCTGTGTGAGGGCATTTAGGTGGGCGATGATGGATATACGTGCCAAGGCCAGAGCCCACCTTTTTTAATTTGAATGTTGGTTTGTAGTCCCATAAACAATTTACTTTTCTGCACTTTACTTTCCCGCACCTGAACAATTTACATTTCCTGCATGCTTTTTGAACAATACAACAGTTGAAGGTGGATGGGTCTCGGTTTGAGATGAAGCATTCAACTGTTGGGTAAATATGGTAATGAACTATTAGTGCTCTTAGTGGATGGGCCTTGTTTTGAGGGGAAACTAAGAGCACATCTTTTGGTAATATAACTTCTCTTTTGACCTTATTACTGTTGTCATTGCTATCAAAATCGTAGTTGTAAAAATTGTTTGGTTTGTACACTTTTAGGAATATATATTATAGATGTATCCTGAAAGGTATCCTGAAAGATATCTTGATTAAAATATAACCTACAAATTGTCCAAAAAAGGAGAGATCATACCAGAGATTCTTACAGAACCAATTTTAATCCTCCATTATAAGTTTTGTCCCCAGTGCATACTTGTGAACTTGGATCCATTCTTTGAACAGTATAATGTATGTCCCCTGTGTTTGACACAGAAACGCAAATGCATTTATACCTTGTCTTAAGTAAATTCCGCATACCCTGGGGCAAAACCCCTGATATCCTGAAATGAATCTTTAGCATACTTGGGATAAACCCTTAATACCCTGGGGATAAACCCTGATATCTGGGGATAAACCCTAAATTTCATGCGCTACAGGCGAGAGTGTATAAACTCCAATCCTTAGAAAGGTGAAAACCTTTAAACCTTTGAGAGTATGAAAATACTCTTTCGTGAGAGAGGGTGATCAATCCTCATATACCTTTAGGATCCAGGATATAGCCAACAGTAACGAAATTGTCAGCCACTTTTACATGAACTGGTCCCGCTACCTTGAACTATACCTAGATAACTTGCGCTCCAGGCGAGGTGTTTAAACCCAATTCGAAAGAAAGGTGAATACCTTTAAACCTTTGAAGGGACCAGGATCCCTTAAACGTGAGAGAGGGGGCCAATCCTCTAATCTTTCGACTTATCCTGAGTATATATCCTGGAGCTATATCCTGAAACATATCCTGCAAAACAATTGTAAACTAAGGTGGGTGTTAGCTTGGCTAACACCCCTCCGATGCTTAAGTCAGTATTGGGTTCAAGACAATAAAATAAAAAATATATTTAAAAATAGAATACATACCATTCCGAGATAGAAAATAAATTCTACTCTTACTTGAAATAGAGCTTCAAATGTATTGCATTCCAGGATCTTGGTAGCATATCCCCTTCCACATTCCTGAGTGGATATGCTCCTTTCCCTGCTTCTGACTCGACTTCAAAAGGTCCTTCCCATTTCGGAGCTAGCTTGCCATCGGCAGGATTAGTGATATTTTGAAAAGCCTTTCTTAGCACCCAATCACCAACTCGAAATCTTCTAGTCCTTATGTTTTTATTATATGCTCTGGATATTCTTTGTTGATATGCTGCTATCCTTAGCCTTGCTGCATCTCTTTTTTCGTCTATAGTATCCAAATCCTGACATAAGACTTCAGGATTCTGTTCAGGATCCTGCAGCATAGATCTTGCAGTAGGTATCGTCATTTCTGTTAGAATCATCGCCTCCTCTCCAAATACCAAGGAAAACGGGGTTTGGCCGGTTGCATTCTTTACCGTTGTCCTATCAGCCCACAAAACAAAGGGTAACTCTTCCGCCCATCTTCCTTTTTTGGCCCCAAGTCTCTTCTTTAAGTTATTGACTATTATCTTGTTTGAAGATTCAGCTTGTCCATTCGCTTGAGGATGTACTGGAGTAGATGTGATCATTTTGATTCCCCAACTTTTGCAAAAGTCAGTAGTCCTTTTGCTTATAAACTGGGACCCATTATCACAAATGATCTCAGCTGGTACTCCAAACCTAGTCAGGATATTCCTCTTTATGAAGGATACTACTTCTTGGTCTCTAACTTGGACAAATGCTTCAGCCTCAACCCATTTGGAGAAATAATCTGTCATAGCTAACATAAAGACTTTTCCTCCTGGAGCTTTTGGTAACTTCCCTACT
>JARYGA010015733.1:0-25309 GCA_030545235.1 Helianthus tuberosus | reverse complement strand
AAAGAAAAAGGGTAACTTAAATAAATCAAGAATAAAGTTAAGGTAAATAAGGATCATACCAGAGAATCCAAGTTAGGATCCTAAATCCTTGATACTTACAATTGAGATAACCAAAAGACAAACCCTAGTAAAAGGTTAGGATCCAGGATCCTTAACTGTTTAGCTTTGGAAAACTGAAATAGAACATAACTTGGGACTAAGCCATTATAAAAGGAGAAGTTAGTAACTGGGGACAAGCTCAACAATATGGGGACAAGCCCAATATACTGGGGACAAGCCCAAAAAAACTGGGGACAAGTCCAAAAAACTAGGGATAAGCCCAAAAACCGGGGACAAGCCCAAAGGATCTTGTGTAAACTGGAGTATGGCCCTCACCGGCGACTATCCAAACTTAGTGACATGAAAATGCCAAAACCTTAGCTAACGTGAAAACCTTAGAAACCTTAGGAACGGATGTATGGTACGTCTACCATTATACTTAGGATCCTAAATACAGCCAGTACAATGAAATTTTTTCAGCCCCTAAAGCGGGTACTGGTCCCATTGCCTTTAACTGCACCAGGATAATCGTGCGCTACTGGCGAAGGTAGTAGATACCTTAAATTGGGGACGAGCCCAAAAATTGGGGATAAACCCATAAAACTGGGGACAAGCCCATAAAACTTAGGAGACTTCTGTGGACACTCGATCCTACGTCAAGGATGCATCAACTTCTGCAAAACTTAGAACTTAGTAAAGAAAGGATAAAGAATCATGGATCCTTCTCCTTGTAATATAATAAAGTAATGGATTAAGTAAACTAGAATCAGATCATTAGCAGAATGAGGATCATATATCCTCTAAGGATCCTTTATGTATATCGGACATGAAAATGGCTAAGGATCCGTGATCCTTCTTACATGAAATATCTCTTCAAATGGACAGCATTCCAAGCCCTTGGTAGCAAATCACCTTCCATTGTCAATAAACGATATGCCCCCTTTCCTGCCTCAGTTTCAATAAGATAGTTTCCTTCCCACTTTTGTGCTAACTTGCCATCAGTAGGATTTGTGGTATTTTGGAATGTTTTCCTTAACACCATGTCACCAACTTAGAACTTTCTGAACCTGACATTCTTGTTGTAAGCTCCAGCCATCCTTTGTTGATAGCTAGCCAATCTTATCCTTGCCAAATCCCTGAGTTCTTCTATGGTATCCAAGTCTTGAACCAAGTTTTCAACATTCCCTTCAGGATCACGGATGCTTGTTCTAGCAGTAGGAACCACCATCTCTGTAGGGATCACTGATTCTGCTCCAAACACTAGAGAAAATGGAGTCTGGCCAGTGGCATTCTTGGGAGTTGTTCTATCAGCCCATAACACATAATGTAGCTCTTCTGCCCATTTTCTTTTCTTGGATCCAAGCTTATTCTTCAAGTTGTTGATGATGATCTTGTTGGATGATTATGCTTGACCATTAGCTTGTGGGTGGACTGGTGTTGATGTTATCATCTTAATCCCCCAGCTGTCACAAAAGTTAGTAGTTCTACCCTCAATGAATTGGGATCCATTATCACAAACAATTTCAGAAGGAATACCAAATCTGGTAATAATGTTTCTTTTAATAAAGAATATCACTTATTTTTCTCTGACTTGAGCAAAGGCTTCAGCTTCTATCCACTTGGAGAAGTAGTCAGTCATAGCATGCATGAACACTTTTCCTCCTGGTGCCTTGGGAAGTTTACCAACTATATCCATTCCCCATCTCATGAATGGCCAAGAAGAGGATATAGGATGCAGGAGCTCTGCTAGTTGATGAAGGATATTACTATGTCTCTGACAAGCATCACATTTCTTGGCATAATCCACAGCATCCTTTTTCATAGTAGGCCAATAATATCCTGTCATAAGGATCCTTGAAAACAGTGCTCTGCCCCCAGTGTGGTTTCCACAATCTCCTTCATGAAAATCCTTTAGGACTTCTTGAATTTCAGGATCCTCAATGCACCTTAGATATGGACCTGCAAGAGATCGTGTATATAAAATGTTATTTAATATTATAAATTCAGATACCTTGACTTTGAAAGCTCTGGGGTTTTCTCCTGTAGGAATCTCTCCATGTTGTATATATCTTAGGATTGGGAGGATCCAGGATCCTGAATGTGATTGTGCACCATCACTAGGTATGATTGCAGAATCCTCTACTATTTCCATAGTTGTGTGATCCTCAATAGCAGGAGTTAAAATATGGATTATGGGAACTTTTATATCGTCTGGAATCTTCAATGATGATCCTAGGTTGGCCAAAGCATCAGCTTCTGCATTTTTTTCTCTGGGTACATGTGTCAAACTAAAAGAAGCAAAAGAGTCTGCCAATTTCTTGACTATCTCTAAATATTTGATTAGTCTTTCACCTTTAATAGCATAGGATCCATTAAAGTTATTAGTAATTAACAATGAATCTACATGTACCTCAAGATACCTGATCCTCATGTGCTTGGCAATTTGCAAACCAGCTATCAAGGCTTCATACTCAGCCTCATTATTAGTAGTTTGAAACTCACAAGCTATTGAGTGGGGTATTATGTCCCCCTGTGGCGATTTTAGTAGTATTCCTAGTCAAGTTCCCTTAATGTTTAAAGCCCCATATGTGAAGAGTATCCAAGGATCCTTAGTCTCTTCAAGCTGTTGAACTTCCAACTCAGCTTCCCTTTGTAGATAACTACTGAAATCTGCCACAAAGTTAGCTAAGGCCTGGGATTTAATGGCAGTTCTTGGCTCATATCTTATATCATAAGCACTAAGCTTCACTGCCCATTTAGCTATCCTTCCTGACATCTCAGGTTTCCGGAGAACATTCTTAATTGGAAAGTTAGTTCTAACAATAATAGCATGTGTTTCAAAATAATGACGTAATTTAGTTGATGCCATAATCAAAGCAAGGATAGGTATTCTAAATGTGAATACCTGGATTCAGCATCAAGCAAACTTTTACTTACATAATATACAGGATGTTGTGTACCTTCGTGATCCTTAACAAGGACTGCACTTACTGCCTTAGAAGAGACTGCCAAATATAAGGATAATACATCCCATTTTTCTGGTTTCATCTAGGCTGGAGCTGAGGATAGGTAACCCTTAAGGGCTTTGAGAGCATTCTCATGCTTTTCAGTCCACTCAAATTTCTTGTTCTTTCTTAGGATGTCATAGAATTCCTTGCATTTCTCTAATGACTTTGAGATGAACCTGTTCAAGGCTGCGATCCTTCCTGTCAACCTTTGCACATCCTTGGCATTGGTAGGAGATTTAATAATCATAATCGCCTTGATTTGCTCTGGACTTGCCTCTATGCCTCTTTTAGTCACCATGTAACCTAGGAACTTGCCTGCTTTGACACCAAAATGATACTTGGAAGGATTTAATTTCATATTGAATTTATCAAGGATATCAAATGCGTCTTCCAAATCTCCTAGGTGATCCTCAGCTCTCTTGGACTTAACCATCATGTCATCTATATAGACTTCCATAGTGTGTCCAATTTGTTCTTTAAACATCATATTGACTAGCCTTTGGTATGTAGCACCTGCATTTCTTAGTCCAAATGGCATAGCAATATAATAATAGATACTAGTTAGGGTCATAAAGGCTGTATCCTATTGATCAGATGGTTCCATCTGAATTTGTTGAAATCCAGATGAAGCATCCATGAAAGTCAACAACTCATGACCCGCGGTAGCATCCACCATGGAGTCAATGTGGGGTAATGGGAAAGGATCCTTGGGACATGCCTTGTTTAAATCAATAAAATCGACACATACCCTCCACTTTCCGTTTTTCTTTTGAATAACAACCACATTGGCTAACCACCTTGGATACTTAACCTCTCTAATCATACCTGCTCTGAGCAACTTATCTACCTCCTCCTGGATGATGGCATTCCTCTCAGGTGCAAACTTCCTCCTCTTTTGATGTATGGGTTTGAATGACCTGTCCATGCCTAGTTTTTGAGTAATAGTATCTTTAGAGATACCTATCATGTCTTCATGCTTCCAGGCAAAGGTAGTTTTTCTTCTCTTTAGGAAGGATACTAGATCCTCTTCAATATTGTTGAGGATCCCGGATCCTATAAAAACTTTGGATTCAGGATCCTGAGGATCCATTAGGATATCCTTGACATCTTGATCTCTAGCCTCCAGGACATCTCTTGGGGGATGCTTTAATTGCTATTGCTCCCTGGGTCTTGAAGCTGGCTTCATTGAGGAAGTATAGCAATTCTTGGCTTCCTGTTGATAACTTTCAATCTTCACCACCCCCCATGGAGTTGGCAGTTTCACACATTGATGGTACGTAGATGGGACTGCTTTCATGTCATGTATCCATGGCCTGCCAAGGAACACATTGCAACAGGATAAGCAATCTATAACACAAATATTTCTGAAAAGTGTTAACTCCCTCTATATAAATGGGAAGTTTAATATCCCCCAATGTGTTCTTGGTTTCTCCGCTAAATCCCACAAGAACTGATGATCTTGGGATGATTTCTTATTCAGGGATATTCATCTTTTTGAGGACATCAAGTTGAATGATGTTCACTTAGCTTCCTCCATCTATGAGAATCATGCGAACAAAATGGTTAGATATAAACAAAGTAATAACAAGACCATCATGGTGAGGATCCTGAATATCCACACGATCATCCTCATCGAAGGATATAACTTTCTCTTGTGTAAGGATCGAGGTCCGGACGGGTCTGTCCCCATTGTCCATCTTTGTTTCTTTGGCATGTCTCTTGGCTGCTGAAAAGGAAGTGCCACATATGTCTGATCCTCCAGATATAAAGTTGATAATCTGTGAATCTGCTAGGGGAGCAGGAGCTCTTTCCGGAACTTTTTCAGGATCCTGGATCCTTGACTTTTTTCTTCCAAGAAGCTCCTTCAAGTGTCCTTTGCTTAATAAGTAACCAATCTCCTTTCTGAGTGCTATGCATTCTTCCGTGAGATGGCCAAAATCTTCATGACATGCACACCATTTGGATTTGTCTTTTGTTGCAGCTGGCTTATCACTCTTTCTGGGCCATCTTGCTTTTTCACCTAGACTCTGCATTGCAAAGTTTAGTTCATGGTTATCAACAGAAAAACAATATTCAGAAATGGGAGGATAATCCTCATCATCCTCTTCTTGATCCACTACATGCACGTTCTGGTTGTCAGATTTGTTATAGGATTTGGACTTGTTGTTCCTGAAGTAGGATCCTTGATTTTCTTGCTTTGAGGATCCTGCCAGTCTTTCTTGGATCCTTTTGTCATCCTCTAAGTGGATGAATCTAAGGGCCCTTGTTCTTACTTCATCAAGATTCGTGCAAGGGGTCATGACAAGATCATCATAGAACAATGAATCCTTAAGTAAACCCATTTTGAAGGCTTCTACAGCCGTAGCAATATCCAAATTAGGAATATCTAAGGATTCTTTACTGAATTTAGTGATATAACCTCTAAATGATTCATTTTGACCCTGTGTTACCCTATATAGATCACTAGTTAAACGTTCAAATTTCCTACTGCACGAGAATTGGCTATTAAACAAGTTAACTAAATTAGCAAATGAAGTAATAGAGTAAGGGGGAAGACTTAGCAGCCATTTAAGAGCTAATCCTGTAAGTGTGGATCCAAAACCCTTGCATAGACATGCTTATTTTAACCTCTCCGGGATGGGATTGATCTCCATCCTTTCTCTGTATTGAGCTACATGCTCTTCTGGATCCGTTGAGCCATCATATAGCTTCATGGTTGGTATTTGGAACCTCTTTGGAATTTCTGCATCACAAATAGGTGGTGCAAAACGAGATATCATGTGGCTCCCATCTGGAATTTTAGGAATGGGTTTAACCACTCCCGGAACACTGGATATCATATCCTTGAGCTTTTGTAACTCTCTGGACATAGCTTGATTGATACCTGTATCCTACATAAAGCCATGGTTAGCATTATAGGAATTATTCAAAATGTTACCTCCTGAAGGATTCAAGTTTGGAATTCCGGATGTGAATCCATATTGACGTGACTTTGGCATGATCGAGGGGCCAGATGAAGCAATAGTCTGCATAGGGATGAAGTCTCCCAAATGAATATCTGAACTTCCGGGTTGTACACTCCTTAAGGATCCTTGATCCTGAAAGATGTTGGATCCTTGGTATACTGAGACTCGGGGTCTTGGAGGATAATCCATGGATCCATAAACCTGAGATGAGGATCCCTGAGCCTGAGAGGAGGATCCTTGAGCCTGAGAGGATCCTTGAGCCTGGGAGGATCCCTGAACCTGAGAGGATCCTTGAACCTGAGAAGAAGATCCGTGACCCTGAAATGAGGATCCTTGAACCGTCTGTACTCTCACATATCCTCCAGAACTAAAAAAGGACCCTTGATGCTGGGAAGAGGATCCTTGCGGTTGAAAAGAGGATCCTGAAGGCTGAAAGTAGGATCCTTGAGCCTGGGTCATTGCTAATGATCCATAACGTATACTCGACAATCCACCCTGGTATTGAGTGCCTGATGCTGCGGAGTGCTGGGCTGTTTTGGCTGGAGAATCAAAATTCAGTGATCTGGGCACCAATGGAGAGTGATCCTCCGCTGATCTCTTCAATTTCTTAATGTCGTCAATCTCTCGAAGGATCCTGTCATTGGTTCTGTTCTGCTGTTGCATGTGATCCTTTATCTGCAAAATAAAAGAATAAAGATCATTGTTAGTAGGACCAGAAGAAGTAGTAGAAGTTGGTTTTGGGAAAACGGGGGTTTGTTTCTTCGTAACGTTTTCAGCGTTCTCCTGGGATCCAAAAGGTGCTGGAGGCAAAGGTGGAATGCCCTGTGAAGAAGTGATCGCCGGCATGGAGCTTGAAGTGTTCTTCGCTTGTGAAGCCATGTAGTTGAAGGTAATGAACCAAAATGATCGAAATGAACAAAATTTCTTAGAAATGAAGAACCAATTGCCCCACGGTGGGCGCCAAACTGTTTTGGTCAAAAATCACACAAGGATAATACAACCAAATCCGATTTTGTGAGGTGTGATGCTTGAATAAATGGACAAATGTATGAACAATATATAAATGAAATGAATGTTGGACACAAGGATTTATACGAGGAAAAAGACCTTGATCAATGTATGATCTCCGGCACAAAAAACCACGGGTGATGGAAACTACCGATCACCAACTATATTAGACAAATGATGTTACACATCGGGATGATAACAAGCTTGTTACAAGGATCACTAGTGTGCAAAAAGTGAGAAATCTCCAATAAGTTGCAGAGAGTTCTCGAGTAGTGTGTGTTTGCTAATTGTTCTATCTAATCAAGCTTGTTATCCCCTTATAAAAATAGAAATAAACTAGCTAACTAACAATCCGCAAAATATGCTAGCTTCCCACGATCTCCATAACATTCACGAAAGCCATGCACGTGTGGAATTGTAAGGTATATTCCCCTGGAATCTCGGCAAGACCAATTCCCATTCGAATACTCCTGCAAAACTAATTCAAATATAGTGGAAACAACCGTTAGTATAAGGATAATAATGAGGATACTGGATCCTTAAACCTGCAACGTCTTCTGAGGATCCTTAGTTCAAACTGAGTTGAGGATCCGTGATCCTGGCTGCACTTGAGGATCCGTGATCCATATGTTTAGAAAATCCATCCCTAACAGTAACCAAGGGGGTTACTAAAGGAATTACAATCAAGGTGGTGGCCAAGGATACCAAAACATTGAAAATAATTATCAACGTAGCTACAACCAAGGTGGAAATGGGGGTGGTGCTTCAAACTCTCAGATGGGCGGTGATGACTCGATAAATTCCAAGCTTGATACACTAATGAATGCTATGAATGTCATCACCACTTCAAATAAAGAAATCAAATCCGAAATGAAGAAAGAGTTTGAAGTACGAGATAGATCGCATAAGGCTTCCGAGAAGCAAGTGGGGAAACTTGCATAAGAGATGGCTCAAATTCCTGGAAGTGGAGGAAGACTTCCAAGCGACACCAATGTGAACCCTAAGCATCAAGGGTCAAGTTCGAAGAACACAAACGAGGTACCAATTAATAAAATTTCCTTACGTACTGGTCGAGTGATAGATAGTGGTGTTGAGCCACCACCACCCAAGTTTGTTGAAGGGGTGGTGGAAGATGCGAGTGATGAAGAGGGTGATGATGGTCAAATGGGTCAAAACAAGAATGATTCAAAAATTAATAAAAACACACCCGTTGTGACCATCCCCGTCCCAAAGGCTAAGGAAAAGGGTGTGGAGGTTAATACCGCTCCTTATCTCGAAGCTTTATTGGGACCGTCCAAGAAAGTGGTAAATAAACGTGGCCCACAACAAGAAGAGATGTGGGAGATTTTTAAACAAGTAAAAATTAATTTACCACTCTTGGACGCAATCAAGCAAGTACCTTCATATACCAAGTATTTGAAAGATCTATGCACCTAAAAGCGAATTCACAAGTTTCCAAAGAAACTTGATTTAACTGAAAATGTGAGTTCGATTCTTTCGGGTGCACATCCACTAAAACTTCAAGATCCGGGGGCGCCTATAATTTCAATACAAGTTGGTGAATTTAAAATGACCTGGGCATTTTTGGATCTTGGAGCAAGTGTGAGTATCTTGCCGGGTAGTTTATATGATCAATACGATTTTGGTCCACTTCAAACATCGAACACCACGGTGGTGTTAGCCGATTTGACCCCTAAACTACCCCGTGAGATAGTCACGGATGTAATAGTCAAGGTCGAGGACTTTTACTATCCGGTGAACTTTCTTGTACTTGATTATGTTTCTTTGGACTGAACCAAGCAACCAATGGTTATCCTCAGTTGAATATTTTTGGCAACCCCAAATAAATTGCAAATCGGGCACGGTCGACATGAGTTTTGGTAACCGTAGGTTGCGGTTAAATGTTTTTTTTAGGATTGACGGATCCTCTAGTCGGCAGTGAATGCTATTTGGCGGACATTGTTGACGAGTGTATACCTCTATGTGACATTAATGTCGAAGAGGAAAACACAATAGAGGAGTGTTTCATGTTTGACAGGTCACAAAGGGAAACACATCGGAGCATAGATGAGGAGGGGAAAGAAATGGAGGTAATGGCGGCTAGGGAAGGAAGGCCCACTTGGACACATCAAGTGGAAAGCCTTCCAGAAAACAACGACACTAAATTAAAGCCATCATTGGAAGAGCCTCCGGTTGTAGAGTTGAAGGCGCTACCCAAGCATCACAAGTATGCTTATGTGGGCGAGGGTAGCACGCTCCCGGTTACTATTGCATCCAACTTGACCAGGGAGTAAGAAGAGAAGTTAATGAAGGTGTTGGTCACCCATAGGGCTGCTATTGGGTGGACCATTCCATACTTGAAGGGAATTAGTCCCTTAGTGGTGATGCACAAGATCATCACAGAAGACGACATCACTCCTTCTCGAGACGCACAACGGAGATTAAATCCGAACATGCGGGAAGTAGTTAAGAAGGAAGTTTTGAAGTGGCTAAATGCAGGTATTATTTACCCCAGTGGGTGAGCCCGACACAAACAGTTCCAAAGAAAGCAAACATTCAAGTCGTCACAAACGACGCAGCTGAAGAGGTCGCCACTCGGCCGGTAACCGGGTGGCGTATTTGTATTGATTATAGGAAGTTAAACGCTGCTACTTCTAAAGATCATTTCCCTTTATCGTTTATTAATCAAATTGTCGAGAAATTGGTCGGACAAAAATTTTATTATTTCCTGGATGGTTATTCAGGTTACAATCAAATTGCTATACATCCGGAAGACCAAGCAAAGACTACTTTTACTTGTCCATACGGTACATTCGCATTTAGGTGAATGCCATTTGGACTTTGTAATGCCCCCACCACCTTCCAAAGGCGTATGATGAGTATCTTTTCAGATATGGTGAGGGAGTCTTTGGAAATCTTCATGGATGATTCTCGATATTTGGATCATCGTTTGACAAATGCCTTGACCAACTCGAAAAGGTTTTAAAAAGATGTGTTGAAAAGAATTTAGTTTTGAGTTGGGAAAAGAGCCATTTTATGGTTCAAGAAGGGATTGTGTTGGGGCATGTCGTCTCGAGTCGTGGGATAGAGGTGGATCGAGCAAACGTGCAAGTCATATCCACTTTTCCTTATCCCACAAGTGTTAAAGGTGTTAGATCTTTTTTGGGTCATGCGGGGTTTTATAGGCGGTTTATAAAAGGTTTTAGTGAGATAATAAAACCTATATGTAACTTATTGTTAAAATATAAACCGTTTAATTTCAATAAAAATTGTCAAAACGCTTTTAACATTTTGAAACAAAAGTTGGTTGAGGCCCCAATCTTGCAATCACCGAATTGGTCTTTACCATTCGAAATTATGTGTGATGCAAGTGACTATGCGGTGGGGACCATTTTGGGTCAACGGGTGGATAAGAAACCGGTTGCCATATATTACGCAAGTAAGACTCTCTCGGATGCACAATTAAATTATACAACAACCGAGAAAGAGCTACTTGCTGTGGTATATGCGTTGGATAAGTTTCGGGAGTATATATGGGGTACTAAAGTTGTTGTCTATTCTGACCATTCTGCAGTTAGGTAACTCATGGACAAGAAGGATGCGAAGCCGCGGCTAATCCGATGGGTTCTTTTATTACAAGAGTTTGACTTAGAGATCCGAGACAAGAAAGGGAGTGAAAATGTGGTTGTGGACCACTTGTCTCGGTTGATAGTGGAGGAGGATTCTTCACGTGTGGAGATCAATGAAAACTTCCCAGATGAGCAAATCTTAAAAGTTTTGGTATTACCTTGGTATGCTAATATTGTAAATTATTTGGTTACAGGTGACTTGCCGGCACATTGGGATAGAAGGAAGAGGTTGCACTTCCTTTCACAGATCAAATACTACATGTTGGAAGAACCGAACTTATTCAAGATATGTCCAGATCAAGTCATTAGAAGATGCATCCCGAATGACGAGATTCCTAGTGTCTTGATGCACTTGCATTCGTTTGATTGTAGGGGCCATTTTAGTGGTCACAAAACCGGGCATAAAGTGCTCAATAGTGGGCTTTATTGGCCAACTATTCTTAACGACACATTTAACTGTGCTAAAAATTGCGTTGAGTGTCAAAAATTGGGGGGTATTTCTAAACGGGATGAGATGCCCATGCAACCAAACCTAATTGTAGATATTTTTGATGTTTGGGGGATCAATTTCATGGGCCCATTCCCAAATTCGCATGGCAATTTATATATCTTGGTGGCGGTCGATTATGTGTCAAAATGGGTCGAAGCGATCGCCACCAAGACAAATGACCATATCGTGGTTTGCAATTTTGTACAAACCAACATAATTTCTAGATTTGGGATTCCCCGAGTAATCATTAGTGATGGGAGATCTCACTTCAAGAACTTTAACTTTGGCAAACTATTGAAACGGTATGGTGTTGACCATCGAATAGCTACCCCTACCACCCGCAAACGAGTGGTTAAGTGGAAGTATCCAATAGGCAAATAAAAGAGATTTTGCAAAAGACCGTTCGACTGGACCTATTGGAACTACACCGTACCGCTTAGTTTACGGTAGAAATTGTAACTACACCGTACCGCTTAGTTTACGGTAGAAATTGTCATTTACTAGTAAAACTTGTACATCGTGCTTGGTGGGCTATTAATCAAGTTAACATGAAATACAATGATACAGGTAAAGAGCGGAAGTTAAAGTTATTCGAGTTGGAGGAGCTTCGGGAAGAAGCATATGAGTGCGCCTCAAAGTATTAAGATGGAATGAAGAGGGCACATGATGCTAAGTTGAAGCCAAAGGAGTTCATAGTGGGTCAAAAGGTGTGGCTTTACAACTCAAGGCTCAAATATTTCCCCGGGAAGCTAAAGAGTAAGTGGATGGGCCCGTACATGATTACGCGGGTTGGAAAGCTTGGAGATATTACTATCGAGGACCCGAAGGATGGGTCGAACCAAACGGTTAACGGTCACCGCCTTAAACCGTTCCTCAATGGTAATGAAAAGAAAAAGGATGCGAATGTGGAGTTGGTAAGCTTCGTGGTAAGCGTACAAACATATGAGGTCAACTGAAATGACCGGTAACAATTTTTGTAGAGTTTTGTACATTTTATTTGATTGTTTGTAGTGTTCGTTGTTATAATCGTTTCCGTTTCGTACTAACCCCTTTGATGTGTGAAGTCCGGACATCACGAACGAGTCATGAAGATATAAGGTATGTTTTTAGACTTGTTTTTGTGTATTGAGGACAATACATGACTTTTTGGAGGGTGGTAGGACCATTAAATGGTTTATTAGTTTTGAAATTTTAACTTACAAAAATTTACAAAAACAATTTTAATAATTTTTTGGATTTTCTTTAGTATAAGGTCCTTTTGTAAAAAGTTCGTAATTTTCCTAATACTTTTCATAAAAAAACATTAAATATTGAAAAATAAAAAAACTGAAAAACGGCGTAGCGTCGCCGACGGGGTAACAAGGCGTCGGGGACGGGCTTTGAAAATGTTGCATCGGGTAAACATGTCCATAGACAGGAGCTTAGGGCGTCGCCCGATATGACATAAAGGACGCAGCGTCGGCGACGGGTGGCCAGGCCGTCGCTGACGGACCTTCAAAACTTGGCCGACGCAAGTTGGCGCAACCTCTTGATTCGAACCCAATTCATTTAAACCCCAAATGAACCCGACCTGAACATACTTTTAGCCACATACTTCACGCGAAATCAACCCAACCCTATCTTAACTTACCTAAACTCGTGATTCCCTGCCCCACTTCTCTCTTGCACTTCATCTTCCCCAAATTCACTTTCACAAGAACCCTAATCTTCTTCATCTCATAACTACTTCAATTCTCCACAAAATCTCACAATTCTTGAGCCTATTTTGCTTAGTTTTTTTAGAGGAACAAAACCCTCATCTTAGTTTTCGTTGATTATTGCTTATTTGCGAGATCTCTGAGTGTTAAAATTCGGGTTTTTGAAGGGTGTTTATCAAGTTACTTGCTTTGCATCTTTTACTAGTTCTTCTTGTTCTTCTACATCAAAGGTATGGAATTTCATTAAATTTAAGCATAATTATCATATGGTATGTTGATTTTGTGACAACCGGCACAAAACCGGTAAATTCGTACTATTTTAGTATTATTTATTATCTGCAATTATGTAATTAAATGTCAACATTGTCTGATTACATGCTATACATGTGAATTCATGCATGTTTTATACTTCAAATATTGCTTTATGCATTACTTTAAGCGTTGCGTCAGAAAGACTAGTAAACTCACCGGTAAGACACGCTTTGTCAGCAATTCTGCAGAAAGCGGTCAGATAATAGAATTAGGGCCTAGGAATAGGTACAACTTCCAAAATACATTAAAACCCAAGTGTGGATACAAGGGTTAACATATAAACTTTCCGGAAGCTAAACTATGCACTAAAAAGCACCCGAAACTCACTTTAAATGCAGAATTCTGTATAAATCAGCACAATTCAGCTATAATCAGCTTTTAAACACTAAAATATCATGCAAAATTTATGTTTTATTGTCCAGAATAACTTACAAAGTGTCGGGAATTGAAACTGCCACAAAAGGGGCTTCAAACTTAGTGAAACTGCGCACTTCAGCACTTTAACGAACCGTAACGAACCGAACAACCGGACAATACCCGGGGCATCAAAATTTGTCTAGAAGTAATGTTTTTATGATATTAAACTAGTATTTGTGCTAGAACACCTTAAAAATCATAAAGACACCTAAACACACTATAACTAAGTTAAACCCCCTTGTTTGCACTTTGAACCCCTAACTTCCCAAAAATTACACTTTATCCCCCACCCCCCCCCCCCCCTTCATCCTTGGCCGGCCCCTATGGGCCCCACTTCTCCTTGATTATTTTATTAACATAGGTCCCCTTAATTACAGACCAAAATCTTGTAAAGATTATGTGTTGGAACTTTTTTATAAATGACCACAAGTTAGAGAATAAGTCCATCATTCCTCACATTCACTTCATCTTCTTCCTCTCCTTCCTTCTTGGTCTCGGCTCACCATCACCACACTACCACCACCATTTTCAAGCTTCAATCTCAGAATCCAAGGTCACTAGGAGGTGTATGGAGGCTATCTAAGAAGGTGTAAGGTGCTAGAAGTGGAAGGACCTCACTTTGGAGCTTTAAACCACTTGATTTCTTCCATAATCATCATCTTCATTCTTGTGCCACTTCCCTAGCCATTAGAGCTAGTAGTAAGCTTCTTGATCACTAAAATAAGTCATGTTTATGTTATGTACAAGTTTAACCATCTAAACAACTTAACTTCTAAAGAAGAAAATGAGAAGATCTAACATATTGATGAAGAAATCAAGTGACTACATGAATTTTTAGTGTATGTAATAAAGTTGTTGGTGTTATATCTTGTGTTTATGTTTAGATCAATTATGTTAAAGATTGGATCTAACAATTTTAAGCATGGATCTTGAAGGATCCTTGGTTAAACTTGAAGATGAACATATGCAGCATTATGTGAACATGAAAAATAAATTTTTATGCAGGGTGAGGTTCCTGTAAAAAAAGAGTTTTTTCGTGTGAAGTGTGAGAAGGCATAAAAATTGACATGTAGGCATCATGTTTTGAACTTAGGCATGATGTTTTGGGTTGTTTTGACAAGAAAAACACCAAACATAACAATTTAAAACACAATGCAACGTATTATGGGTGTGAAATTTAAAACACACTACTTAACATTTAAAACACACTACTTAACATTCTTGGCATGGTGTTTTAAGTTTTAAGCCTAGAATTCACTGCATTGTGTCTTAAATGGTTATGTTTGGTGTTTTTCTTGCCAAAACAACCTAAAACATTATGCTCAAGTCCAAAACATGATGTCTACATATGAATTTTTATGCCTTCTCACACTTCTCATGGAAAATGTCCTTTTTACAGGATCCTAAGACTTTTTATGCATAATCTTGTAATCTTGAAGTAATAAAGTGTGTGTAGAACTAATTTTTGAAACTAAAACTCATGGAAAGTTTGTTAAAAAGTTAACATAAAGCTTGTTTATGAAAGATCTAAAGATATTAAGCATGGATCTTGAAAGATCCATGATGAAACATAATGTTAAAAATGATGATCTTTCTAATAAACATAAAAGTGGTTTTAGAACATGATTTACAAAATTTAAAGACCACTAAACTCATGGATGAGTTGGTTAATAAAATAAAGTTTCATAAAAGTTTGTTTAAAATACTCAAAAACACTTATTTTTTGAAAGATCATCTTATGTTAAGTGTAGATCTAAAAGACTACATATTTATAACAAAAATCAAGTTCGCCATGATGTTTCATATGAAGAAATTAGTGTATGTTGTTGATGATTATTGTTGAGAATTGTTTTGGTGTTGAAAAGAAAATAAACACATGTTTTGGAAACATGGGAAACCTCCATTTTTAGGGGAAACTATGTCAAAATTTTTGTAAAATTTTGACACTTAGAAAAATATAAGTTTTGGTGAAACTTATTCCCTAAAAATTCACCTAAAAATATTTACCAAGGTTTCCCTAATTTTTGTAAGAAATTACAAGTCAAGAAATGATGATTTCTTCGGGAAAAATATATATATTTAGTGATCACCAAATTTTGTGCTAAATGTATATTATGTGTATTATATGTAGTAGTGTATTAGCGACTTGAAAATACAGTAAATACTCTCAAGGAGTATGAACACAAAAATACACATACAAATACATGAGAATACATAAGTATACAAGTATAAAAAAATTCCTCACAAGGAAATACATGGACAAATACAAGAAAATATATTTACAAAAATATATTCCTTAACATATTATTGAACTTGGACAAGTTATGGACTTAAATATATACATTTGGACAAATATATAACCTATACCAAGTATTGGAATTTATACAAAAATTCGGGTGGATAACAAGAATAAGCATATATATATTTTATAGCATGACAAAATATATATTTCATACAAGTCTTAAAAATATATTATTTTTAAGAAATAAAATTTAGGAAAGTAATAAAAATCAAAGTATTGATTTTTGGTGAAAAATACAAAATACACAAGTATTCACATAAAATACAAGTATACTTTCCTAAGAATACTTGTACAAAAATAATATTGAAAATATTATTTCACAAAATACTTATATTTATTTTTGGGAAAATAATATAAGTAACATGTTTGAAAAGTTAAAAACATAAATTATTTTTAACAACTTATTACCTTGACAAAAAGACTTATAAACAAATATATATTTTAAGAATGAAATATATATTTACATATAAGCAATACATACTCAAAGTGCAAGAACGCGACAAACGGGCAAGACCCGACAATCAAGGGCACGACCCTCACAAAGATTGAGCATACAAAGAACATATTGTCATGGCCCCAGCCCCGGTTTGACCCGGTCAGGAGCCGCGGGACAAGAACCCGTGGTATTTAATTGATGCGACAACGGAAGATTTTAACAGGGTCTTTTAAAACTTGAAATGCCCGATTATTTTATTTCATAATTCGGGATAAACCCCGTAATTTACAATAGAGGAATTTTACTAAGAAATTCCCTGATTTATTAGAACATGTTTATTCATTTTAACTGAGCCACCTCTTCAAGCTTGTTAGTGCTCCGTAGCACGTTTTCCTTGATTTACAGCAGGTCGCCTGAAACATGTTTTAAAAATATTTTGTCGGCGGGGAAATACTGGTGAATCATTCATTTTGATAAAATGACACATAGTTATAAATTACAGCATAAGAGCGATTACAATGGCTTCTATCTTATTTTTATCTGGCGCCGTGTCACCTGGTGACGATGGTCATACCACTATTGGGTCTTTCCCCAAGTAGTGACGTTTATCACTGTTAGGATTTATTAGCCTAACCGTGAGAAATTAGTAATGTGCACAATACCCCACTAGCCAGTGATTTAAGATAACCACGACTTAATCCCTGTAATTATAACATTTGAAAATGGAGTATTGTAAAACATTTGATAAAAAGAGAATGACTCACATTGAAGATTTATACGGGCAGAGTTTAGCCTACTGATAAGCCTGATAACCTAATTTAAACAACAATGCATACGAACTAGGTCAGTAACTAATACAACATTTACGATAACTCACAAGATTAAACCCTCACGACGAATGACAAAGTGCAATACTTAAACATCCATCGAATTCACGACGAATGACAAAGTATAAACCCAATTTGAGCAGCACTTAAATATTCATCGGATAGTTTCAATCGATCGGACATTGAATCGTAGCAGCGATCGAGTTAATACCCTGTATCGTAGCAGCGCCTAGTTATTGTAACTTGTAATTTCGACTTTTGGACAGTATGCTTCGTGATTTTGATTGAAATTTCGACATAGAATGATAGCTCGGGATCAAATCTATTTATAGGTGAAAAAGAAGGTTCACGCGGCCCGCGTGAACCTTGGCTTGATCCTTACGCGGCCCGCGAGGGGCACCTATTCATAGATTAGGGCTACGTTGTCATCAGTAGACTTGCCACGCATGCGACACGTGGCCCGGATTCTTATCCGGTCAAACCTCACATTGGCGCGGCCCGTGTAAGGACATGTTTAACCCTTACGCGGCCCGCCTGAAAACCATAAATCTTGATTTCTTGATTTTTGATGCGTGGTATGGTTTCAGGGTCCGGGTTTTTACTTGTAGGTTAGTTTTAGGATATTTTTGAGAGTCCTTACATCCTCCCCACCTTATTTAAAATCTCATCCTCGAGATTTATTGAAATAAGTGAGGATACTTTTGCTTCATTTCCGATTCCAGCTCCCAAGTGTACTCGGGTCCTCTCTTTGAATCCCACTTGACTTTAACTAGTACCAATCTTTTGTGTTTGAGAAACTTGATCTTTCTGTCTTCTATTTGAAGTGGTTTCTCAACAAATTTTAACTTTTCGTTTACCTCTATATCCCGAAGAGGTACTACCAGTGATTCGTCCGATAAACATTTCTTGAGGTTGGATACTTGAAATACATCATGTACTCCGACTAGTTCTTCTGGTAGTTGTAAACGATAAGCAACTGGTCCTATACGTTGGATCACTGGAAATGGTCCTACGTACCTTGGGCTTAGCTTTCCTTTCTTACCGAACCGTACTACTCCTTTCCAAGGAGAAACTTTCAAGAGTACCTTGTCTCCAACTTGAAACTCTAGTGGCTTGCGTCGATTGTCTGCATAACTATTTTGACGATCTCTAGCCGTTTTCAGTCTTTCCTTGATCTTAGTGATTTTTTCGGTAGTTTCTTGCACAATTTTAGGACCTGACAATTGACTTTCTCCTATTTCTGCCCAGCAAATACAGTGCTTCGAATGAGGCAGCTTCAATGCTAGCATGATAACTATTATTATAGGAGAATTCAATTAAAGGTAGGTGATCATCCTAGTTTCCACCGAAATCTATCACACATGCCCGGAGCATATCTTCCAGGGTTTGGATCGTCCTTTCACTTTGCCCATCTGTTTGTGGATGATATGCAGTACTTAAATTTAGTCGGGTTCCCATTGCTTCTTGGAAACTTGTCCAGAAGTGGGAAGTGAAACGACTATCTCTATCCGATACAATGGAGAGTGGAACTCCATGTAAGGATACTACTTTGTCTACATACAACTTGGCTAACCTTTCCATACTAAAGGTTTCTTTCATGGGTAGAAAATGAGTTGACTTGGTTAATCGATCCACAATTACCCAAATCGCGTCATTACCTTTTCTGGTTTTGGGTAACTTTGTAACAAAGTCCATTGTTTTGAGCTCCCATTTCCATACAGGCATTTCTAATTGTTGTAGTAGACCTGAGGGTTTCTGGTGTTCTGCCTTAACTTGTGAACAAGTAAGACATTTAGAAACATATCTAGTGATGTCCTTTTTTCATTCCTATCCACCAAAAATTATTTCTTAAGTCTTGGTACATTTTATTGTTTCCTGGATGCATGGTATACCTAGATTTATAAGCTTCTTCTAAAATCTTATCTCTTAATTCTCCTTGCTTAGGTACCCAAATTCTTTTCTTATGGAATCTCCAAATTCCATCATTTCCTTGCTCTAATTCTTTTATTCGTCCTTTCATTCCTTCAGCATCGTCTTCGATTGCTGTTTCTTGAACATTCTTTAATTGTTCCATTAAATCCAATTGCAGATTTAATCTAAGAGCACGAACTCGTCGTTGTTTCTCATGATACTTACGACTTAAAGCATCTGCAACTACGTTTGCTTTTCCTTTGTGATATTGGATATCACAGTCGTAGTCACTTAGGATTTCCATCCATCTTGTCATACCCCGACCACGTAGAACATACAAAATGTGGTGGAAACGTCGGGGAGTGTTGTAACAGAATTAATTGTTTCAAATCCATGGCAATTGAAGTTTCGTTTTATTAATCAAACATGAAAGTTTACATTGTTTTAAACAAGAAGTAAAGAGTACATAACATAAATTAACTAGTTCTTGTCTCGTTTTAAGTCACTAAGGCACAGGTCCGCCTAAGTATGTCTTGATAAGTCCTATGCATCATCTCCTGAAAACACATGTGAAAATAGGTACGTCAGCATAAAAATGCCTGTGAGATACATAGGTTTTGTGAAAACAGAATTCATGACTTATGTTTGAGAAAATGTTTAGTCATGAACCTTGTAATTTGCTTTGTCTTGTAAATCATTTGAAAAACGATAAGATCAGATGATATGTATAAATAAGAGAATAATGTATAGTTAAATGAATAACCATGTAAAATGAGTTTGTATAAGATCAGTTGTTTGTAAATCAATGTCTTGTGAAAAGTATGTTATTTGTATAAAATGTTACATGTCTCAAATTGAAATGATTCAAATAACGCTACAATATGTGATATCATACAAACACTTATATATAGGAAGTACCAGCGGCATATCCACCGTGCTTGTATCATATTACATACGCCTCGTTACTTAAATCACTTACTCAAACCAAACCATCAAGATGAAATGTTTAACAATTGTAGAAATGTTTATGTATAGTCAAATGTCTATTGTCAAATGTAAATCATGTCAACAGATACAACTGGTTCACACGGTTCAATAGTTACAAACGGTTCATATAATCAAAGGGTTACGACGGTTCACATAGTCAAATGGTTACAACGGTTCAAAATGTAGTATAATGTGTTCATATGCTGGATGAGCATATGCAACATAAATGCAATGTAAAACAATGTACTAAGTATGCACACAATGGGCGTACATAGCATGAAATGTATTGTAAAGTGATGTACTAAGCATGCACACAATGGGCATACATAGCATAAAATGTATTGTAAAGTGATGTACTAAGTATGCATACAATGGGCATACATAGCATAAAATGTATTGTAAAGTGATGTACTAAGTATGCACACAATGGGCATTCATAGCATAAAATGTATTGTAAAGTGATGTACTAAGTATGCTAAGTTAACATACAAAGCAGAAAAGTCATGTAAATCAATGTACTAATAGTGTACTAATGAACATAACAAGTATATGATGTGAAAACAGGAAAGCACGAAAGTAACAAGTAGGCACATGTGTTCCACCCCAAAACAGTTTGAAAACAGTAAAAGAGGGGTCTATGTACTCACTTGAGATTTCTTAGAAGTCCTAAGATAACCACCAAGCAATGCTAGAGATCACGGAATCAAACGACACCTAATATAGGTAACTAACTATGTTAATAAACCAGACCTATATCGGAGGATCGGATAGAATGAGGGCTCGTAAACCAAATGAGTATGGGAACTCATGTAGTATGGTTTAACAAAGCCTACATACTAAATGAAACCTAGCCTAAGTGCTTACGACCCATTACGGCCCGCTTAGGTAGCTTATGCTACTTTAACGTGCCGTTCGCGTGAAACGCGTTCGGAATGCCTAACTAGTCCTATAATAAGTAAAATATTCCTTAACATGTCTAATATTGTTACCAAATCAGTTTAAATACCAAAAGTTACGTTACATATGCTTAAAATGAATTTTGGCGTCAAAAGGGCATTTTGGTAATTTACCTAAGGCATATAAACTACCTATCATACAACTACTTAAACGAAGCGACCATAAGGTATAACCTTGGAAGGTTATTCCCTATATACAATGGTCACCTAATGTGTTTGGTCGGATCCTAATGATCGAACAAATGGGTCGGGTTCGAAAATATAAGCGATTGTTTAGATCGCTTACCTTACGACCCTATATAAGCACTAAACTAAAAGTGACGAGCTAAGCACGTTAAAACATGCTTAACTAAGTTTAGAAAACAGGTTTGGTATCAAAAAAAACGGTTTTGATACCTAAGAGTAGTTTGGTTACAAAATACGCAATAACACGCATTTTGGCCGAAACTACGGCTCGTCACTGAGCCAAGATAACGTGGTAATCAGTAGGTATAGTCACTAGGGACTATAACCATCGTGATCATGCTCACGTTATAAAGTTCAAACGAACTTCGCATTGACCATAAACTGGTCAATGCAGAAAGTCAAACAAAGTTTGACTTTCGGACTCGAAAAGCAATAAAAGAATGAAGGAACACTTACAAAGGGTCCCCGCAAGATTTGATTCCAAGTAATCTCAGGTAGGAAGTGAGAAATCACAACCACTTAGAGAAAAACTCAGATCAAATGTGGGTTTGCATGGAGTGGGGGTTGGGTATTTATAGATTTCGGTTCACCGTTAGGATCGTTTCTTGGATAACGTGCCTTGATCTCGCCCGTACACTTGTCGGAATGTTGTGGTAACTAATTTTGCTCCCACCACCAGTTATTGACAAGTGGCATTGGCCTTTGGAAGGTTTAAAGGCTGGAAACAGGCTGTTAAAAACAAGTTTTTGCATCTGACCCCTGCTTACGGACCTCAACGTCCTGAGTGTTGAGGTCCGTAAGGACCTTGCAGACCAGAAAGTTTGAAAAATGGCAGAACAGGCCCCTGCAGCTCCAAACTTGGTTTTTGATGCATTTTTGACACGTTTAAGCCCCGTTAACCCCATTTCAAAGCTCTAAAATGAAGTTAAGGTATAGGGAACTTAAAATGTGCTAAAAAATATCTCGGATGTCGGTTCGTTTGGCCGTACGATTGCGATGTTCGGTTAATTACGACGGAATGCGCATAAGCGCGAAAAACGATCCAAATGACGCGACGAATGGATTTTTCTTATGCCTAACACTAAAATAAAATAGTTTAGTGCTTACATAAATTTTTGGATGTCCGGATGTATTCAGAACGTAAGTTATGCGCGAAAGTGCAAACTTGTGCACGTTTTGACGCTTTTAGTCCCTAAATGAACCAAAAGTTTATTTTAGCATACCGAGCCCCTCAAAGCCTATTTCTAAGCTATGTAAAGGATATTTATGGTATGTTTAACTTATGGTCATGTTCCGGAATGTTCGTTACAGTTCAAATTGGCATACTTTCGCAGTTTGTCAAGTTTAGTCCCTGTAAGCGAATTAACTTGTTTTTGCCATACCAAAGCCTTCAAAACTTATTTCTAAGTTATGTAAAGGTTATTTAAGGTATGTTAAGCATATGTTGATGTTCTGGAGTATTTGTCCCATTAAACTGAGTACGTTTACGCACCAGTTTGCGTATAACTCTCCAGAAAGTAATATAGAGTTTGAAATTACACAAAAGTTGATATGTGCAAAAGATACACATATTTATACAGATCCCAAGTATGAAATACAATATTTCGTTGGCTTGGCATTTGTTTGATGGTCGTAGTAACCCAGGTGTCACAGTCTCCCCTACTTTAGGAAATTTCATCCCGAAATTTATTCGTAGGAGTCTATTTGTGACTTTATGTCAAATAACCACCAAAGATATGTAAGGCATAATCCTGTCATTTCCTTAACGGACATTCTTCAGAACGAAATGAACAGACGGAGTCATTTTCCTCAACGAGTATTCTTCAGAAGCGGAAATGAAGGAATAAACAAACGGGGATTCATTTCCTCAACGGACAATCTTCAGAAATGTAAAATGAACTTACGGAGTCATTTTCAACGGTTGCTTCATCAGAAATGGAAATGAAAAGGATAGACAAACGGATATTCATTTCCTCAACGGACAATCTTTAGAAACGAAAATGAACAAACGGAGTCATTTTCAACGGGTGCTTCCTCAGAAATGGAAATGAAAAGGATAATCAAACGGATATTCATTTCCTCAATGGACAATCTTCAGAAACGAAAATGAACAAACGGAGTCATTTTCAACGGGTGCTTCCTCAGAAATGGAAATGAAAAGGATAATCAAACGGATATTCACTTCCTCAACGGACAATCTTCAGAAACAAAAATGAACAAACGGAGTCATTTTCAACGGGTGCTTCCTCAGAAATGGAAATGAAAAGGATAATCAAACGGATATTCATTTCCTCAACGGACAATCTTCAGAAACGAAAATGAACAAACGGAGTCATTTTCAACGGGTGCTTCCTCATAAATGGAAATGAAAAGGATAATCAAACGGATATTAATTTCCTCAACGGACAATCTTCAGAAACGAAAATGAACAAACGGAGTCATTTTCAACGGGTGCTTCCTCAGAAATGGAAATGAAAAGGATAATCAAACGGATATTCATTTCCTCAACGGACAATCTTCAGAAACGAAAATGAACAAACGGAGTCATTTTCAACGGGTGCTTCCTCAGTAACGGAAATGAATAGAGTTAACTTCTAGGCACATGACAAAGCTCGCTGTGGTTTCTGTGCACTAAATTCCATAATTATGTATGCATCCATAATTACATAATTCCTTGCACAGTCCGCACAGTTTGTCTTGTAATGTTTAGGGGAAGAAAATCAAACCTGTGATGAGGGTGACTAGACTACCATAGGTTCCTTTTAATTAGATCGACAAATGATCTTTTTAATTAGGCCACCAAGGAGTCCTTTCAGCTATATGATCACATGATGTTCCTAACCAGATTTTTGGATCAATCTGTTTACCTAGACCACTCAAGGGGTCTACTTATGGAGTAGTACTTTATAACCCAAGGGACTTAACTACAACGTAGAAGTCCATTAATGATTTTAGATAACAAAAACTTGGATTACACCAAAAACATAAAAGGGAACACATAAGCACATAATCACATAGTTGCTTAACTCAGTTATTAATTTGTTATTAACTTGTTAGTGATTGAATATGGGTATTCAAAGTACACCAGGAAACCAGTCGCTGGACTTCAATGTCCTCTGGGATCTATCTGAAAAGATAGGATGATCTCCCAAAATTCGATTTTGTTTTCAAAGAAACGTAATATTCGTATTAAGGAACACAAAAATTTTAGGATTTACGGAAATATCCTTAAGTACCCTTATTAAGGATCTATAGTGGTACTTTGGGTATTCGTCTCGTGTTGTAACTTGCGCCTTGTACTTCGTTTCCTTAGAATAAACGGGTACTTAGGAATTTCGTGGAAACGCAAGAGATCATAAGATGGAGGAAAAAAAAAATTTGGGGTAGTTTGCTTTACAAGGTATACGATTCCTTGATTGTCGGTATTGTAAGAGATATGTTGTTTATACATGCAACCACATAAATACATTGCAATGTAAATAAAAGATTTATTTATAAACAATGATAACAACTGTTTCTTGGACCTTGACAACAAAAGAAAATAATACATAAGACGTGATTATTTCTAAACGATGTTGTCTTCTAGTCAGTCAGATGCTCATCCCTGTGCTGGATTTGCATTAGCAAGCTTTAGGCAATTTCTTCGGAAATGACCCATCTCGCCACAGTTGAAGCAAGAACCTGGTAGAAAACGACCTTGAGCAGGATTGTTGCCAGCTTGGTTTGGTGCAGCTGCAGCTGGGCAGACTCTTGCTGTATGGCCTATAAGTCCACAAATTTGGCATTTGCGACACTTTACATTGGCATGATGATGGAGGCTACATTGGTTGCACAAGGGTGCAGTTCCATTGTATGGCTTCCTAGCAGGGGGTTGAGCTGGTTGGTTGGGGACGGCTTGATCATTGTGAGTAACCATGGCGAAGTTCTGGGAAGCCTTTCGCTTCTTTGACTTCTTAGGGGATCCAGTCTGGTCATCCATGGTCTTTGATTCCTCGATTGGGTTTGATTCCTTGACCGGTTTCTTGTCACCTTTTCGGAAAAGTTTACCTTTCCTGATCTTTGATTCAGTCAAGGTTGCAGATAGCTCAATGGCCTGTCTAACTGTAGTAGGGTTGCTACCAGTCACAATGTCTTGTAT